>SRQA01000940.1:0-14430 GCA_018360365.1 Claviceps citrina | reverse complement strand
CGTCGGCGAGCATCTTGCGCGTGCTGATGAGCGCGCCGGCCGGCGGCGGGCCCCGGTCCGAGTAGGTGCCGAGGCGCACCTCGCGCGCGAAGCAAAAGTCCTGGACCGAGACGGCGTCCCGCAGCAGCTTGTCGCACTGGCGCTGGAAGTACTCCTTGACCTGGCTGAGGTCGGCCGTGTCGAACAGCATCCGGAGCGCCTTCTCCTCCATCTTCTGCTCCGCGGGCGTGCCGTCGCGGCGGACCGTCTCGATGCCCTTGGCGTCGAACTCGGGCGCGGCCTGGTCCCGGCTCTCGAACTTGTAGCCGACGTAGCGCTTCTTGGCGAGCAGCACGCACGGGTGGTAGACCTTTTCGAACTTGAGCTTCATCGGCCGCGGGTTCATGGCGGTGACGGCCTGGGCAATCTCGTCGCCAATGGCAAACGCCTGGTCGCGCGTCCGGCCCTTGAGGTGCACAAACAGGCTGTCCGTGTCGCCGTACACGACCTCGGCGCCCCAGCGCTCGACCGAGTGGATGTAGGCCGTGGCCCGCTCGAGCGTCTCGCGGCCCGTCTGCACGATGCTGTCTGCAATCTCGGAGCACGGCATGCGCCCCGAGAACGAGGCCGACGTGTATCCGTACGTGACGTTGGCCAGGAGCTTGAGCGCGAGCTGCCGGTTGTTGAGCAGCCGCTGCAGGACCCGGTCGTCCTTGTCGGCCTTCATCCCGCTCTTGACCATGACCCTCGTCTCCAGGATCTCGGTCAGCATCTTGGCCAGCAGCGACTTGCGGATCTCGGTCCCGACGTACATGATGCCGTTGGGCGCAATGGTGATGTGGTCTTGCAGCAGGGCCAGCAGCCCCTGCTGGCGCTTGTACTCGGCGAAGCCCATCTTGTCGGTGCCGCGCCAGCCGGTGATGCGTCCGAGAAAGGTTGAGTAGCAGTAGTTGTAGGCAATCATCACGCTCGGGTACAGGCTCTGGAAGTCCAGCACCAGGAGCGGGCTGGTGTAGAATGCGCTCTGCGGTTCCATCACCAGCGGCAGGCATTCGAGCGCGTTCTGGCCTCCGACCTGCTTGCGGCTCGGGGACACGAGCATCAGGTTCTCGGGCTTGGCGATGCGGAACATGATGGACTCGACCTTGAACTGCGACCCCCGCGAGAAGACGGAGAAGAAGTCGACGCCGAGCAGTCGCGCCTGTTCGCTCGTCCGCGATATGAGCTCGTTGGTCTCGAGAATCTCAATGTCCATCATGGTGCGTGACAGATAGTAGCCCGTCATCTTGCTCAGCTCCGACGCCCTGCCGCTCCTGTACCAGGCAGTCAGCGTCTTCCAGGAATAGTGCGGCACGCGACGGTGAAGCAGGTGCCACGCCACGTTCTCCAGCGTGTATTGGACGAGGTTCAGCTCGCCTCGCATCGCTCTCCAGATGTTGATCATGTGCCGGCCCGTCACGCGGATCGTGGATGTCGTGTTGAAGCCCCAGCGGTCGCTCTGTTTCCCGAACCGGCCGTGGGAGTCGGTCTTCATGCGCGAGAATTCGTCACACAGGTTGTAGTCGTACTTGAACCTCGCCCGTTCGATGAGGTAGCCCCAGGAACTGCCGTGCACCTCGTATCCAGTCAGGATGTCGGGGTCATATGTTCTGACAACCTCGACCATGCGAATCATCAAGTCCAGTTCGGAGCTCTCTGCGACCACCTCGGTGCTCGTTGGCTTTCGCATCATGCGGCCCCGGCTGCTTCCGTCTGGGGACAGTACAATGATGCCCGTCTCGACGGCATCCGATGGGTTTTGGCTGTGCCTCATCATCTCGTCCGACTTGCAGGCCCAGAATATGCACTGGACCTCATCTTCTTCCGGGTTGGGCACGTACTTGCCCCTCGTGTTGACGTGGATTTCCAGGCTCATGGTGCTCATGTATTGCACTTCGTGTTCCACACTGGTCGATTTGGCCCTTTGCGTATATTTGAAGCCGTACTTGTTCTTGGGCGTTGGCCCATCGATCTGCGATATCCAAGCCCTGGGCGTGGACGATATTCTTTGAGATGCTCTTTCAATCGCCGCCCTTTGCCTCCGGTCCTTGTCTTCCAGCCATTGCGTGACCTCGCGATATGTTGGCGGCAATGTAGCGAATTCCCAACTGCGCCAGGAACAGTTTCGTCGTTGCTCATCTTGTTTCTGTTGCAGAACATGTCGTCCGTGGGAGGAGACACGTGGTCGGATACCGTAACTGGCAGGCGACGTGCCATCAGCGTCAAAATCAGGCAGAAACGGAATGGTGACGCCTTCAAGCCGAAAGCTCCGGCCAGCATACTCTCGGTTTCGTTCCGGAACGTCCTTCTCTTTACTGTAAAATGCGTCTTGATATATGGCATTAGGACGGCCCAGGTCTTCCATGGCCAGACACTGGTCACGCGTGGGCGGCACACCCGAAAAGATGAGGTATGGCCTCGAGGTGACTTTGCTGATGGCTCGCTCGATTTTGGCAGCATCACCACTGCCTTGCTGTGGGAGGCTCAAAGATGGTACCGCCGAAGGATTCATCTTATCTGAGTCTTTCGACCCATGACGGGACTGCAGTACAACCGGCTCAAAGGACACAGCTTTTGTCGGTTGGCTGACTTCACTCGCCGATGATGACGACACGAGCGATGAATGTCTGCTAAGATGCGACTCGGAATCGAGTCCATCTCTTGCGGTGGCAAAAGTTTCATCCTTCTTTCCATCCTCCTTCCAAACGACCGACTTCGGGCCTTCCACTGCCGTAGTCTCGTCACCTCTTTGCTGCGACAATGCTTTGGAGTTTTCCGAATCCCCGCTTTGACTCTGTGAAGTCGAGCGAGATTGACCTCTCGAGCGCTTCCGGGGACTGCTGTCAGCCGATGTTTCCGAGTGCCGTCGTTTCAAGCCTGTTGTTTGGAGTGCGTGCTTCCCCTCAGCCTTGGGTGCCCGCCCGACAAGGCTCTCATCTTCAGCAAAGTCTAGAAGCTCTTGGAAAACAGGCATCGTGGGGAAATTTCCAGTTTTGAATATGCTGGGACCGAGGCCAGGTAGGAGATCAGACGAGAATGGGGGCAACTCGGACGCAGGACGCAGATTCGCGTTACCCCTTGCTGCCTTTGCTGGACCATGATTGCTCTCCTCGAGCCCCTTTGCCTCGCCATAGTTTTGTTTCTGAACAAGATCTAGAAGGGCTTCTTCATCATCTGAATCTTCTGGAAAGAAGCTTTCACCATCAACTATCGGCTCCTGTATGATTCTTTTCTCGTCCACGTCGATGCTGCCAGCTGGTTCGTCGGTGGACTGTGTCATGTCTGAAGGTAAACCAAGCGCTGGCATGAGGCTATTAGGATACAGGTCTTCAACCGACTCGAGAGAGGTATGCACCTCTCCAGCGGGATCCACAGACTTCGCAAACCCATCAAACTCGGGTCTTTTATTGTCAAGGCTGGACAAGTCCAAATCTATGAGAGTCTTGACTTGGTCCCTATACTCCTGCTCATGGATCCAGCCTTGCGATTGCGTTTTCCTCGGATCAGCAGACATTGCGATCATCACCTCGGGCGGAAAGGGGCTTTGGCCCGGACGAGCTTTCGACATCTGCCTCTGCCGCCGCTTCGTCTCGTTCTTCCATAGTCCCGCCATGCTGTGTACCAATTTCACATCTCCTGGAATCGGAGCATTTCGCTCAATGAAGTCATGGTGAAGCGGCCGCTCCTTGACCATTTTTCGGTTCGTGATGTGCTGCACACAAATGTCCACCTCGATCGAGCAGTGGCTGACGCGAGGCAAAGACGGGTCATCTATGATGTGATCCGCGAGAATCGACCGACTATGCCAAAGGTGTGCTGAGTTTGAAGAGGAGTCATATTCAGGTACTGGAGCACGAAATGTCGTTCTCGAAGAGTCAATGTAATCACATCCATACAAGTTGTAATCAATCATGAACTGCAAGAGGTATTGCAAATGGGCCTCGTATGGTTGAAACTTTCTTTTCATAATCACACCTTGTTGAAGAAGGTCGGCCAGCCGTGTCATGACGACCGGGTTGAACATGTAGATTTTGAGGAAAAATCTAAAGCCAACATGGAAACCGTAGAACGGAATCCCCTTGACCAGAGTGATTCGCGCCACGAACTTGGCATTACCTCCATGCTGATCTCTCCTGTAGCTCACGGCTAACGCATGGTCTATGGAGAGATGCAGTCGATAAATGTAGGCTCCGACTGTTTGCATTTATTAGCTCAAAATCCAGCACCAGCACCGTGGGAGCACCACCACATACCTTCATCAGGGGCCGGCTCCCCATCATACTCGACATACAAGTACGGAAACGCCCCGTGAATGTGAGCACATACTTTTTGCCCAGTTTCCGTGGAGCCGAATATCCTCACGACTGGAACCTTGGGCCCTTTGTCTATCTGTGAGGCTCGAATGTCATTGCGAAGCTGAGGATCATAACGAGTGGGGCTGGCCTGGTAGTGGTCGATGCAGTTCAGCCGGACTCGGAACAAATTCATGCTTTTTCAGCATGGATACTCATTGTTGTTGTTGTTGTTGTTCTTGTTGCTTCTGTTGCTTTGCCGAGTCACCACTTCTGTGCATCTCGTGACGTATTGCAGCGAAGTATTTCTCAGACACGCGTCATCGTGTGGCGTTTCTTGACCACGAGGATCGCGCAGTCACGTGTCAGCAAGAGCTTGCCGGTCTGCCCAAAATAGTGACAATGGATGCACTAGTGCGCTTGACAACAGATGCCAAATCTTCTCATCGCTGAAATCTGCTCAGCGCAGTGGATGAGGTCATCTCAAGTCAAATTTTTTTTTAAAAAAAAATTGGCGATTACTAGAGATACTTCTTCCTATACTCATCAACTTTGACAGACTTCGTCTTCAGAATGCCGTCTGCCCCCTCTAGAAAGCCCGAGTCGGGCGCCGCAAACAAGGAGGAGAACATCTACATCCCCGCCTTTATCAGCAAAAAGCCATTCTACGCTGGCGAAGATGGCGACGACAACGACTACCTGAAGCATCAGCGGCGAGAGGAGAAGCAGGAGTCAACGGCATGGTATGATCGTGGAAGAAAAGCCGGCCCTGCTGCCACCAAGTACCGAAAGGGCGCATGCGAAAACTGCGGCGCAATGACACACAAGGCCAAGGACTGCTTGAGTCGCCCCAGAGCCAAGGGAGCAAAGTGGTCCGGCAAAGACATACAAGCAGACGAAGTGATCCAAGACGTCCGGATGGGCTGGGATGCCAAGCGCGACCGCTGGAACGGCTACGACCCGAAGGAATACCGCAATGTGGTGGAGGAGTTCAATCAGATGGAGGAGCTGCGGAAGCAATCGCAGAGGGCGCAGAACGGGGAAGATGACGCCGAAGACGGTGATAAATATGCCGAGGAGAATGATATGAGCAAGCATCAGAGCACAGCAACTCGACAACTGCGGATACGTGAAGATACAGCCAAGTATCTCCTGAACCTGGACCTGGAATCCGCAAAGTACGACCCAAAGACACGGGCGCTCGTCGATGGAGGTGCTACCGGCGGCAAGGCTGCCGAGCTGTACGCAGAGGAGGGCTTCATGCGATCCTCGGGCGAGGCCAGAGACTTTGAGACTGCGCAGCGGTATGCATGGGAGGCACAAGAAAGGAGTGGCGACACGACACAGCACTTGCAAGCAAACCCTACCGCCGGCGCCTTTTACCGACGAAAAGAGCAAGAGGAGGCGGAACGCAGACGAGCGGAGCGGGAGAAGGAGCTCTTGGGCAAATATGGTGGAGAGAGTCAGAAACCCATGCCTACCGCGCTGCGCAACATGATGATCACCGAATCAGAGACATATGTGGAATATGACGAGGCGGGCCTGATCAAGGGAGCGCCGCGAAAAGCTGCCAAGTCGAAATACCCCGAGGATGTCTTGATCAACAACCACACTTCGGTCTGGGGCAGCTGGTGGTCCAACTTCAGGTGGGGGTACGCCTGTTGCCACTCCTTTGTGAAGAACAGCTATTGTACAGGAGAGGAGGGCAAAGAGGCATGGGAAGCCGCCGAGAGGCAAAAGACGGGTGCGGATTTGATTGAGGCTGCAGATGGGGACAAGTCGCAGCCCCAGGAGGAAGACCCCGTCGGGGAGCAAACCACGGATGTGAGTGCGAAGAAGCGTTCTCGCGAAGAGATGCTGAGTGGTGTCTCGGAGGCCGAGCTGGATGAGTATCGCAGAAAGAGGGCGGCTGCGGATGATCCCATGGCAAAATTGCTCGGTCAAGATCGACTACTCAGCTAGTACTCTTATGAAATACAAGCCTGTAAAACCAAGACCTTTTTTTGGTTGGCTAGAACGCCTGGATGCATCACACATGTCTCGTAATGAAAAATTCACCGCGAAGTGGCTCTGTGCTGGGATGGTTCATCATGGCACCGTCTACATATAAGGCGAAGCATAGGCAGCATTCCAAACCATTTCGGGCATGGCTGGTTAAGCATAGCACCTGAATTCAATCCATGCATCACACGCGAAGTGATTTTGAGAAGAAAAAAAAAATCGAAAAATTGGTATTGGTCAAAATCAATCCATTTGTTCCTTTGGCCAACGTCGCTAGCTATGACGAGACTTTTTTTATTCCGTAAAAGGTTGTGCCGTGTCATTCATCCCATATACGTTGAGAGCCATTATGACATGGTCAATGCATTTACTCGTCATCCTCCTCCTCATCGCCATCAGCACCGCCCTCGGCGGCCTTGGCCTTCTTCCTGCGGACACGACCAGGGCGGCCACTGCCGAATGGCGAGTTCAGGGCGAAGTCAATGTGCTTCTGGGAGTCGAGACGGACGATGAAGGAAGGAACGTTGACGATCTGTTTGCCGACACGGATGTGGCGCTGGCGAATAAGGACACGGGCGTGGTGAATGGACTTGGCGAGACCGAGCTTGTAGACGCAGGTCTGGAGGCGACGCTCCAAGAAATCCTCGAGCTTGAGGGCAAGCACGTAATCGAGCTTCATGCGTGACTCGTCGAGAACGCCAACACGGACGAGACGGCGAATGAGGGCATTGCCTTCGAAAAGACGCTTGGGGTCCTTCTCGTCGAGGGTCAAGAGCTGACTACAAGAGTGGTTAGCTATTGATGCACACTAATCCTGCCAGTTGACCGAGGGGGCAAGCATACCGAGCAGCACGACGAATCTTGGACAGAGTCAGACCGACTCTCCAGACCTCACGCTTATTGCGGAGACCATACTCGCCAACGAGCTTCAACTCGGAGTCCCTGTTGCATATTGAGGTCAGTCGTGGTTCACAATCGACTTAAACAGAGACAAGCTCATGTTCAGTGGCCGGTGGTACTGACAATCGAGCAGACTCGAAAGGTCGGCGAGGGACACGGGAGGTCTTCGAATGAGCGCGGGGAGGCATTCTAGTGAATTGATTAACGTTTGCGATTGACGACTAGATTGGACGAAATCTTTCTTCTCGAAACTCACTTGACTTGCTCCTATGGTGATGGCTGGAGATGGGAACAGTTGCACACGGTTTGCTAAATCTCTCTCGATTGTGGGGAGGTAAACTTCGCCCAGTACTTTAAGCACGTGACGCCAAAATTGCGAACCCTAAGCAACTCGCATGCTGGAACCCCATCACCCACACACCACACAATTGAGCCCTCGCGTCTGGCAATCCAAGAAGGCGGGAAAAATATCGGATTATCTAAGCTGCCGCTCCCACAACCAACCCGCAAATTCGACGCTGCCACACCAGTGGAGGATTTCCAGTCCACCTTCGCCCAATTCTCGATCACGAAAACCCGTTGTTCGCCAGATAAGACGAGATGGGTCACTCTTACGGAAAGCGAGCGGGCACCCGCGTGCGTATATTTCACATCGCGACTTCGATATGCGACCAGGAAAAACTAACGCCGAAATAGTATGCCTTCAGCCGCAACTTCCGCCAGAAGGGCATGATCGCTCTGAACACGTACTTGAAGACGTACCGGTTCGTACATTCGACCTAGACTCGCCACGGAACAACAACATAACAGAACATTGGGAGTGGAAAACTGATTTTGCAACTATAGTGTTGGCGACATTGTTGATGTGAAGGTCAATGGTGCCGTTCAGAAGGGGTAAGGACTTTGGCTATGAATTTCGCACGACAGGCTCGGAGCGACGAAGCCAGTTGCTCGCTCCAGGCAAAGTGAAGCAGAGAGACTGACGATTGCGCAAATAGCATGCCCTACAAGGTCTACCACGGAAAGACCGGCGTTGTCTACAACGTCACCAAGTCCTCCGTTGGTGTCATCATCTACAAGAAGGTGTGGCACCGTTACATCGAGAAGCGCATCAACGTCCGAGTCGAGCACGTTTCCCCCTCTCGATCCCGCGAGGACTTCTTGAAGCGAGTCAAGTCCAACGCCGAGGCCAAGAAGAAGGCCGCCGCCGAGGGTGTTACCGTACAAGTCAAGCGTCTGCCCACCATGCCCCGGGAAGCTTGCACCGTTTCGCTCACCGACAACCCTCCTGAGACTGTTACTCCTTTGCCTTACGAGACTACGATTTAAAAAGAGAAAAAAAAAACAGGGTATGTGGGGTGGAGTGTGTGGTTCTTCGCTTTTTTTTTTTCTTGTGGTGTTGTGTCCGGATGGGAAGAACTCAGCATTGCAGGGTCTGCATTTTCGATGTTCCATAGGGAAATAAAACCATGTGACATGCACAAACAAAAAAAACTTTCTTCGAATTCATCCGCCACGATTGTCCATACTGTCTGCTCTGTACTCGGTGAACAGTCACGGCTGGGGCTGGCTTGGTATGCCATTTGTCATTTTTGGCATGCGCGACATGTCAGGATGGCACCTTCAGTCTAGCCTCGTGGATTGAGCACGCAAAAAATGAGGTTGTTTCATGCTTGTGTTGGATCATAATCACATATTTCGACTCTATGGAATCTGAAGAATCAGTAGTAGACAAATCCATAATGATATTCCGCAAATCGTTTGACAACCCGGCATGTGCGCCATTCAGCGATGTAAACAGCTCCACGGGTTCATTGCCAGTATTCTTCAAAGTTCATGGGTCATTGAACTACCTAGACACCACACTCGTAACGAGCCCAAGCTGAAGGGCAATCAAACGAATTAAGCAGTGTATCATCTTTACGTATAGCTCTTCACGATCAATGCGTCAGCCGCAGGTATTGGATTATTCTATAACTTGGGTGGAAACCGCCAGAATTCCGCACCGTTTAACAATGCTATATCGTGTGCCAGGCCTAATTGTTCTTGCTGGAATGTGGTCCGGGACTCGTGCATGTCCAAGCTTATTTCCACAGTACGACACAATAGCCACGGTATACACAGCACGGCGAAAATTTCGCGTTGTCTGTGTTTGTCCCCTTTCTTAGATATTCTCCCACATCATATGTTTGGACAAGTTCCTGAGACACAGGGTAGGTAGGCTGTGAAACCCCAGGGGAAGTGGGGAACTCCGGCAACTGCAGGACGGCGTCACTGACCCGGGACCCCCCTTATTGATGAACAACTCAGCCACAAGGGAAAGTGGGGAGCTGCCATGCTATGCAGCCCAAGATAGTTTTCCCAAGCTGACGACTGCGTCCACGTCAGTCCTACTTCCTACTGCACATTCGGCTTCCTACGTCAGAATCTGTGCGATCCTCGGCTAGTCTTCAGAGGCTCGGCGAAAGTTGCTTCGCTTCTTTGCGTGTGGGGTGAGAGCTCACGACTTTCATACCCGGCACTGCACTGCACCACCCCTTGCCTGCAAGTCCAGCACCAAGCCGAGCTTTGCTCGACAGCCGCGACAATGACTTCGCTACGAACAACAGAGCACACCAAGTATGTGACGTGGTGGCTTCTACTAAGAGAGACAGGTCTGATCTCTCGTGGATACTCTGCAGACTAATGTGTCGCGAACAGAACGGACCAAGAGCTTGCCATTAGCATCAAGAAGGCAACCAACAGCGATGAGATCTCCCCCAAGCGCAAACATGTGCGAGCATGCATTGTGTACACCTGGGACCATAGGTCGTCCCAGGCCTTCTGGACTGGTATCAAAGTGTACGACACGCGTTCAGTCACGGTGCCGGAAAAGAAATGAAAGAAGGAAAGAAAACGCTGACCACACAGGCAGACAACCAATTCTTGCCGATGAAGTCCAAACGTTCAAGGCCCTGATAACGATCCACAAGGTCCTCCAGGAGGGACATCCATCGGTATTGAGGGAAGCATTGGCTCACAGAAGCTGGATTGATGGTCTCAATCGATCAATGTCTGGCGAAGGCCTTCGTGGCTACGGTCCTCTAATCCGCGAATACGTCTACTACCTTCTCGCCAAGCTGTCTTTCCACCAACAGCATCCCGAGTTCAACGGCACCTTCGAGTACGAAGAGTATATCAGTCTCAAGGCAATCAACGATCCCAATGAAGGCTACGAGACCATCACCGACCTCATGGTTCTGCAAGACAAGATTGAGCAGTTTCAGAAGTTGATCTTCTCCCATTTCCGAAACGTCGGCAACAACGAGTGCCGAATTTCTGCCTTGGTGCCACTGGTGCAGGAGAGCTTCGGGATTTACAAATTTATCACAAGCATGCTACGTGCTATGCATTCCAGTAAGATTGTTCAGCAGCAGTTGGTGGGATGGGTGCAGCGTTAACATGACCAACAGTCACCGGGGACGATGACGCGTTGCTACCACTCAGAGAGCGATATGACGCCCAGCACTACCGCCTGGTCAAATTCTACTACGAGTGCTCAACCCTCCGATACTTGACCGACCTCATCACGATCCCCAAGCTGCCGCAAGATCCGCCAAATCTGCTGGCTGGCGACGATGAAGCTCCAGCACTGCCGTCAAGACCAAAGCAAGAAATCGAGCGACGACCTACGCCCCCCGCAGAGCCCAAGTCACAGGAGCCTGATGAGATCTCGGAGTTCTGGAAGGGTGAACTGGACAGACAAAACCGCGAATATGAGGAACAGCAGCGAGTCTTGGAAGAGCGACAGAATGCAGCCCTGCTTGCCCAGCAACAAGCTCAGCAGCAAGCCCAGCGTGAGTTTGAGGAACAGCAACGCCGCCTTGCCGAGCAGCAACAGCGAGAGCAAGAAGCGTTGTTGGCGCAGCAGGCGCAATGGCAGACTCAAGGCAGGCTGGCAGAGTTGGAACGCGAGAATCTGAACGCGCGCGCCCAGTATGAACGCGACCAGCTCATGCTTCAGCAGTACGACCAGCGTGTCAAGGCTCTCGAAGGTGAGCTTTCGCACATCCAAAACAGCCTCGGCCAGCAGATCACAAGCAAGGATGATCAAGTAAGGGCGCTGCAAGAGCAAGTGAACACTTGGAGAACAAAGTATGAGTCCTTGGCAAAGCTCTATTCTCAGCTTCGACACGAGCACTTGGACCTCCTCCAGAAGTTCAAGGCTGTGCAGCTCAAGGCAGCCAGCGCCCAAGAGGCCATTGACAAGAGAGACAAGTTGGAACGCGAGATCAAGACCAAGAATCTCGAGCTTGCGAGCATGATCCGCGAAAGGGATCGGGCTCTTCACGACAAGGATCGACTGAGCGGCACCAACAAGGATGAGGTGGAGAAACTGAAGCGCGAGCTTCGAATGGCGCAAGATCGGGCAGACAACCTGGAACGCAGCAAGGGCAACGAGTTATCGACAATGCTGGCCAAGTACAACCGTGAGATGAGCGACCTGGAAGAAGCATTGCGGAACAAGTCGCGGGCGTTGGAGGAGTCCCAGGCGCGCATACAAGATGGAGCCTCTGATCTGGAACAGCTTCTCCGGGACAAGGAGATGGAGCTGGAGGTGTACAAAACCGGCATGGATGAGGCCTTGGTCAAGCTGAATGAGCTCGAGAACAACCAGGGGGCGACGAATGAAGTGTTGGACGGGCAGATTGATGCGCTGATTCTGACCAACCTGGACAAGATCAACGCCATTATCGATTCCGTGCTGGAAGCCGGCGTGGCGCGGGTGGATGACGCGCTCTACGAACTCGACTCGTCGATGCAGGCCGGTAACCAGAATGCCTCGCCGTCGTTTGTCTTGTCCCAGATTGAAAAGGCATCGGACAGTGCTACCGAGTTCGCGATGGCGTTCAACAGCTTTATTGCCGACGGCCCCAACAGCACGCACAAGGAGCTCATCAAGGCCATCAGTGTATTTGCAGGCTCCGTGGCCGATGTGTGCAGCAACACCAAGGGTATCACCCGCCTGGCCACGGACGACGACAGAAAGGCCGATTCCCTGATGAACGGGGCGAGGCAGGCTGCCGAGTCGAGCATCAAGTTTTTCCGCAGCCTGCTGAGTGTCCGTCTGGAAGACGAGGAGACTGATCAGAAGATTGACATTGTCATCAACCGGAACCACGATGTGCAGATGAACCTCCAGAAACTCAACAAGCTCATCGAGGCCTTTGCGCCCGGCTTTGGCAAGCTGACGAACAACAAGGGAGACATTGGCGACCTCGTCGACTCGGAGCTGAACAAGGCAGCAGATGCCATCGCGGCGGCGGCGGCGCGGCTCGCCAAGCTCAAGAACAAGCCGCGGGAGGGATATTCGACGTACGAGCTCAAGGTGCATGATTCGATCCTGGACGCGGCCATGGCCATTACCGACGCCATCACGCGGCTCATCAAGGCGGCGACGGTGACGCAACAAGAAATCGTGCAGGCCGGCCGGGGGTCCTCGTCGCGCACGGCATTCTACAAGAAGAACAACCGATGGACCGAGGGCCTCATATCGGCAGCAAAGGCGGTGGCGTCGTCGACAAACGTGCTGATCGAGACGTCGGACGGGGTGCTGTCGGAGCGAAACAGCCCCGAGCAGCTCATCGTGGCCTCCAACGACGTGGCCGCGTCGACGGCGCAACTGGTGGCGGCGTCCCGCGTCAAGGCCGGCTTCCGGTCCCAGAGCCAGGAGAACCTGGAGCAGGCCAGCAAGGCGGTTGGGGCGGCGTGCAGGGCGCTGGTCCGCCAGGTGCGCAGCATGCTCCGTGAGCGCAGCCAGGACGACGAGACGGTAGATTACGCCAAGCTGGGGGCGCACGAGTTCAAGGTCCGCGAGATGGAGCAGCAGGTGAGTCTACTCAGTGGCATGATGATTTCCCGGGCTAGTCCCTGCTTGGTAATGCCGTGCTTGTCGGTGGTGCGCGTGGTGAGGTGCGCGTGGTGAGGTGCTCGAGCGGTGCTCCGCGGTGCTCCGTGCTCCGTGGGTGCTCAGCTCGGAATTTCCCCGTCAAGTGGCCGCGCGGTCCAGTCAGTCCAGTCACCCCACCCATGCAGCTGCATGCGCGCCAGCCACAGCACATGAAAAAAGTGGCACGTCGCGTCGTCGTCGCCCGCGGCCGCATCGCGACGGGGTGCTGGATCTGGCGGTGCGCAGGGTGGCTTGGCCTGCAGGCGCAGGCGCAGGCGCAGGTGCAGGTGCTGCTGCTGCAAAGCCTCGCCTCGTTCAGCCCCCTGGACAAGCTTGTGTTTTGTAGCATGTTTGCTCTCGTGTCCGAATGTCCGAGTGGATCCTTTGGTCGTTTTGGTCGTTTGATTCGCCCGTCGCGTCGGGTGTCGGGGCCTCACAGGAAGCCGGACGGAAAGCTGACTGACCCGTTCCCCTGCCTCAAACAGGTCGAGATTCTCAAACTGGAAAACTCGCTGGCCTCTGCCCGGCATCGGCTGGGGGAGATGCGCAAAATCTCCTACCAGGAGGATTGACCTACCCTGTACCTCGTACCTGGGGGTTCCGATCGTGGTGGTTTTGTGGTGAAGTGGTGAAGTGGTACTTGGGTGGACAAGGAAGGTATCTATCTACCTAGTATCTTCCTTTCATCTTGGAACTCGTTTTTTTGGTTCCTTGTCCATGTTCCTTGTTCTTCGCCGTTGGCATGTGTCTGCCGCTGTTCTCTTTCTGCCCATCTTTCATTCTTCCTTCTTCACTGTTTTGTGTGTTTGTCTTGTCCCATGTTGATGCGACTGATGCATCGAATTCATTTGTCCTGATTACTACCTACCTACCTACCTACCTACCTACTACCTTTGTAATGAAGAAGTCGCGGTTGCAGCGCTGCTTTTTTCTTCTTCTTTTTATTTTTCCGCGGCCCCCTCGTTGTCTGTCTGTCTGTCTGTCTGTCTGTCTCCGTTCTCGCCCATCTCATCCATCCAATCCTCCATCCTCCCTCATCCATCCCAGTCCACCCCGTCCGTCCGTCCCTTGCTCCACACAAAGCCCGAGCCAGACAAGAAAAGCGGAGAAAGCCTGAGCTACGTTTAATCCCCGACGCACACTGCTCAGGATTCAGGAACGGGGGACTTTTTTTTCCTCCCGCGGAGCCGGAGGGTGGGCGTGGGGGGTGGAGACGAAAGAGCCGGGGCCCGGGGGGCCGGGGGCTGGCGGGTTTTTTTTTTTTTCTTTTTTTTTTTATAGGCGCGCCAT
>SRQA01000094.1:0-39384 GCA_018360365.1 Claviceps citrina | reverse complement strand
CACATCATCAGCAGCGAGCGCGAGGAAGACCAACCAGCAGAGCTCTTCGCCATGCCGTCCACGCCGTCGCCTCCCCGCAGCGACGCCATCCGCTCCGGCGACGCCATCCCGAACCGCCAAGAACGCTCCCTCTGCTGGGCCTCCCGCGACGCCTACTTCGCCTGCCTCGACGCCCACGACATCCTCGACGCGAACAAGGACGCCGCCGCCGCCGCGCGCGCCTGCCCCCGCGAGGGCGAGGCCTTTGAGCGCGACTGCGCCGCCGCCTGGGTCCGCTACTTCAAGCAGTGGCGCGTGGCCGACGTGCAGAAGAGGCGGCGGCTGGAGGAGCTGAGGAGGCAGGGCGCGCACGAGATGGAGGTGTCGACCACGTTTGCGCCCGAGGGGGGTGCCGGGTCCAGGGGGGCGGGGAAGGACGACATCCAAGATAGGCTGGCGAGGAGGAGGGGCCAGGGAGGGGGCTCAAGCAAAGAATGAAGAAGGATAAGAAGAAGGAAGGAAAACAAGGCAGAAGAAAAAGAAGAGAAAGAGAAAGAAAGAGAGAAAGAAAGAAACGGTTCTCGAGAGGGCCGGAGGGCCGGAGAGGGGGTTTGGCAGGCTCTCTTTAGAACCCTCTTGTATGAACAACGGAGATGCGAATGCCATCATAGGGATGTGTAGGTCACAGTACAGACCACTGTATACTAGCACGCTACACCGCATAGTCCTACAGACTCTGGCTTGAGACGAGCAGGTACACCTTGGCGACTTTCATGCAAATGTTGAACCGGGGCACCTAGGTACCTAGTAGGTAATCAAACTGTTGATTCACATTCACATTCACCTTACAAACTTCTATGCTGGGAACTACATGCCGACACGACCCTTTCACCGTCCTTTCCTGCCCTTGAATCTACACAACAATCGGCATTGCTAGGACTACACAAAAAAGACCCAAGGAAATGGGAGAATTCGAAGCCAAAATAGGATGGATGTATGCTTGTGAATGCAACCAGAAAATGAACAGATTGGTGACGCGACAAATGAGACAAAGTACACATGCAGCACTGCAGACAGGGCCATGCTTGATGCATCAATGGTATCATACATGTCTTTTTGGACAAGGAAGACAGGAAACAAAGAAAAAAGAGCTGGCATGGTGCGGAAGTCGGCTTGCCTCTTATACAATCTTTCCTTCCCAGCTCAGCCCTGAACGTCCCTCACCCCGTGCTCCTACCGTGCTCTCCCGCACATCTCTCTGGTTCTTACATCTGCAAGTTTGACTCCGAAGCATCACCAAGAACATGTTCTGCTCCTTTCGCTTCCCGCCACGTACACATCTTGTCATATTGACAACCGGCTCGTCATCCTCCAAATACGATGTCGGTCGCTTTCTTTCACTTGCTGGTAAAAAATGTGCCAGCATGTGCTGGAACACAGATATGCTGAGGAGATTTCTTATTGGAAAGAAAGTCGCCATCATTCTCGAGAATCCGTCGCATACGTGGGGACGCAGCAGCAAAGCCCCAACGTCAGGGATGACTAAACCATGCGCACGCCGCTATCTTGCGTCTCTTCGTCCTTCGGCAACGGCGGCAGGTGTTTGTTCAGACTCTCCTTGCTCAATCGCCGACGCAAAGCATGGCCATCTTCAGGACCAACCAATTTCAGAGGAGGCGGAGGTGGCTGATCTTTGGGCGGCGTTGGCGGTGGTAACAAGCTTGATTTGGTAGGTGAGCTGGCGTTGCCTCTTCTCAGTATCGATGAGATGCCCCCTGTTGAGGCCCCTTCGTTGCGATTGTTCTCCGATGTCTCTTCAACGACAGGTAGGATGGCCTCATGCTGGAAGGACTCGCGCTTGTCGGGAGACGTTGACGTCGTCATGACTCGATCCGGGACCATTGATTCCGTTGTTCCGTTGTGCTCTGTTCGACGAGCTTCTCTCGACGCCTTCTCCATCGTTTCCTGTACCTCTCTAGGCGACGCAGTTTCGCCGGGCGGCGCGGGAGGCAAGTGGTCTGGCATGGGCGGGATGCCGTGGTTGTGCTTGTGTGACAAATTGTGCTTGGCCGACCGAGTTTTGTCGGTGCACGTCCCGTCTTCTATTGCTTCCTGCTCCTTCTGCAACGCTTGCCTACGAGCTTCTTCTGCCGACATGGTGATACCTTCAACAAAGTTGTAGAATCTGTCGCCGTATTGCTCCGGTGGCAAGGCCGAGATTTGACTCCGGTCATTCGACAGGCCCTTCCAAAAATGCTCAATCTTTTTGATTATTCCATACTGTGCGCAATGAATGTCAGCATGATCAACAGGAGAGAGTTGTATTCTTCTTCGCGCATATCCTCAAACTTACATGTGTGAGGCAATCAATAACACCAAGGTAATAGACTTCATCTGCTGGTGAGTTGTCTTCGTGGGTGGCTTGGAACCCTCCATCGTCCTGATTGAAGACGAAACCAGGTCGGGAGTGAGTTTCGCCCAGCTCACTCGGCATCTTGTCCGCCTGGCCAATGGGTACTGGCCGTTCCTGTCGGATCTTCTCTCTCAACTCTCGAGCCTTCCTCACATTCTCCATCTTGGAAAGGGTTCTGAGAAGCACCGATGGCGGCTCGTCGGTGCTACTTCTTTCCCCTCCCGGGTTGAAAATCTGAAGAGTTTTATCACGCAGATTTTCTTCGTTACCCCGTGATAAGTCGTGAATGCCCACGAGCAGAGAATAGTCCATGATCTGTAACCGCTTCAGGAGGACAACGTCTTTGCGCAATTGCTCTAGAAACAGCCGTTTCTTCTGAATGCCAAGCTCCAGGTGTTGATGCCGTCTCAGCCAGTTCAAATCCTTCAGCGTTGCACGCGGGTTCTTTTGCAACTCGTCTTCCTTGTAATCTCTGCCGATGGTCGACCCCTTCAGATCGAATGTAGTATGAATGTCCCGATGTGGTGGGAACAAATTGTTCATGACCACGAAATGTATCTTCTTTCCATAGGGCATCTTGACCCGGTGCAGGCCGTAAAACTGTGAGAGAAGGGTGTTGGGATTGCTCTGAACATGGTTGTAGTAGTCCTTCAGAATCTTGCCGAGAAATTTATGTTCTGCATGATGTATAGTCTTGATAATATACTTGTAATCTCTGGAAAAGTAAAAAAAGCTTCCGCTCTTACCCGGAGAGCCGAGTTCAGAAAGAATGTATTTCCCAGTCAAGGACATTAGATAGTCGGCGGGGTCGAGGCGGAAGAGAGATCGCAACCGACGGAATACCCAGGGCGCGTAGTCCTTAAATTTGAAATCGTACTTGGCAGAGGGAACAAGTTCATTTCCAGTGCTAGTAACCCTCAGTCAGTGTCTTACGCTTCGAACCGTTCAACCGTTCCCCTTTTGTCCCCGGTTTTTTCAGGAGAGCTTACATATCAAATGTCGACTTTTGTTTCGCCTCGAAATCAGCGTCCGTGAGTTCTCGGTCGAGCTTAGCATTTGTCCTCGAGACGGCAACTCGAATCCCGGTCAGCATATTATATGCCGTGACCCAATTGGCATGGCTCTCATCGACTTTGGTGCCAACCAGCACGCGGTCGTCGTCTTCCTCCTCTTTTCTCTTGCGTTTGCTAGCCCGTTTCTGTCGATAAGCTTCTGCCCAGCGTATGGCGTCCTCATCCGCCAAGACTCCGTCCCGCGGCGCGTCAGATTGCATTGACCGAGTAGTCCTGCGCGCTAGGCTGAGTGAAGCACGACGGTTCCCGACAGACGTGGCTGGAGTGGGAGAGAATCTTCCGCTCGCTTGCGCTGCATCTAATCCATCTCTAGAGCTTCGGCCGGGGGGCTTGGGAACTTCAAGAGTGTGCCGATGTTTCAAACCGGCACCAGGCGCTGGAGGCTGGAGATGTCCGGATGATGATGTACCTATTGCCGGGCTGCCTTGATGAGCTAGAGGAAACGAAAATCTATGTGGCGAGGACGATGGTGGCACAAGATCCGTGGCTGCTGATGTTTGTACGACTGAAGTAAAAACTTGGTCCTCCTTGTTTTGTGAATCCGAACTTCTGTTGATGATAGATGCCAAATCACCTGCAGCCCCTTTACCGTTGGTCCATGGCACATGCTTTGTATCGCCAGGTTGACGACTCTGATCAGGCACCGGTGAGCCGGGTACGGCCGTATTACGGAGCGAATCGGGCGTTGTCGAGGTCAAAGAAGGAATTGCGTTGCCATTGACACACGAATTCGGCCGCTTGGGAGCGGTGCGATCCGGAAGAGCTATACCGTCTTGGGAAATCGTTGTGTGCGAAATATGCTCTGATGGATCACTCCCATTCGAACCGTTGATGTCGTTGGTGGTAGAGTTCATACTAGTTAGCCTGGTGCCATTCCCATTCAAGGGCATGTGGTTCGTGTCCGAGATATCTGATTCGAGTGAAGAAGAAGTTGAGCTCTCGTCGTAGCTCTCGTTTATCGCGTCGGGTTGAGTGTGGCTTATCGAATGGCCATTGACCATTTTTTTTTCGGCAAGACCCAAATGATTGCTAGGATCGAGATTAAGCACATCAGCTTCGGCAGAAAAGATGGGCGAGCTGTCGTCGTTGAGAATCGAGGGCATTTCGTTCAATTTCCTGCGTTGACGCAGCCGATTCTCAGGTAAATGTAGTTCAGGGAGACCGGTTCCAAATCCTAGGTATCTTCTGGAAAGATTCAACTTGGCTGGAATTTCTACCTCATATTTGTCCGAGTTTGTCGATGCGATGGCCGATGTGACGGCAAGTGATTTGTTGTAAATGCTCCAGGAACAAAGTGACACAAATAATTTGCGTCGGCCCTGCACAAGCGAGGTGCCGAGCAGAATCTGAGGTCTCGACCCGACGGAATGGGTTCCAAGCAGGAGATGTGAGGAGAACAATCCGAATGAGTATTACTCTCGGCCAGCCCAGATCTAACAAAGGCAAAGTGCGGAGGTACTCGTCGAGGAAGATATGCTGGAGCGAGAAGGACGGCGGAGTTGAAAGATCCGAAATGGCGAGCAAAGCGAAGGGCTGGGAGCACGGCGTCAGGGGCTCGCTCCGCACTGAAGCGTGGGCTCGAGACGGAAGTGAGATGTTCTGAACAGCCCGGTCTCGCGATGCCGGCGGTGGACGCGGATGCGGATGCTGGATTGCGAATAGAAAGATTGGCTCGAGATGCCCAGGCCAAAACTGAGAACAAAGCTGGCGTGGACAGGCGCAGGGCGCGGGTGGCAGGATGAGGTGAGTACCACCTACTATGAGGAGACTGTGGTGTAGGAATCTAACACTGTGTACTTGCCTTCGTGGGCGACGGCTGGGGCGTCGAAAGAAGGATACAAAGGCAAAGGGCGCCAAACCCCGCCGGGTCCGGTACCTGGTTGGCAGTGGTACCCACTGGTCGTCCGCCGGCGCGTTGGACACTGTGCGTCAAGCCAAGCAAGGGATTCTCCGTCATTCGCCAAGGTTGGTACAGAGACTGTGTCAGTGGTCACTGTAGTGCTGAGTTGCTGCCAGGGTGCCACACAGCCACGGTCCACCCGACATGAGCTGACAATACCTGCTCACCACCCTGCACCTCGGCTGTCCACAAGAAATCAGCATGTACCAGCATTACGACGGAAGGAGCTGGACGCATGAGGAAGCAGCGAGTTTGGCGTTTGGCATCGATCGAGGACGGAAGTTCGAGGGTTGTATGCAACAGCATTGAATTGGCTCGCAACCGCTCGTCGCCTACCACCTGGCAGAACATATCATGCAGCAATGTTAGCATTATAGTGACTACCATCGCAGTCAGACCGATCTGGGCCGGCAACGATCCTCCTGTCATCCATGTCTCTCGATCAATGGCAACCTACAAACGGCCCTCAGCTCTTCGAATCGGCTGCCGTCAGTAACAGTACACAGACTCGACGAAAGTCCCTACAAATCCTCAACACGGCACACAAAGCCGTGCACAATGTCTCGACGAGCCACCTAGGGCAATGCACGCTTTCGTGTCCTGAATTGACTACAGTAGTGTCCGAAGGCCAAGCAGTTGTGTATCCAGTCGGCACAAGTCAATACTATCTGCTGACACTGGTGTAGAGTCTGCCACTAAAGCTTCCAAAAAGAAACACTGGTCGCCGCGAGTCGCGCTCATTACCGCTACCAGAGAAGTCTCGGCATCGCGTTTCAATCAGTCAACGTTTGCAGCTTCAACGGCGCAGACGCAGGAGACCCATGAACTGGATCTCCCGGCCGTCTGGCGAAGCCGTGGGTATTAGAGACGGCCAGGAACGACGACTTCAAGCCCAGTACTCTCGTGGGCGACATGATCCTTGCGAAATGGAACACCTTCCATCCGACAGTGAAGCAATGAGCGCCTTGGCAAAGGCGGGAGTGATGCTGGCTGCCAAGAATTTGGACCGGCTGAAACAGTTGAGGACGGGCAATATCATGTCTTGTCACAGACAATGTACATTACCTCACTTTAGCAATGGACCAAGCGCAAGGCCATTTCTCCTGATGCCTGCCTGATTTGGCCACAGTACTGGCTGTGGTTGGACGGGCCCAGTCTGCCAGATCACAACTTCAACAAGTGCGGTGCTGTGACCTGCAATTTCCCATGCAGCCATGCGGTATGAGGGGCGATCGGCGTATGAACCAGTAAATCCAGTAAATGAGGGCTGCATCGTCGATCGAGCACATGCACACTGCACAGTGCACAGTGCACACTAAGCACCAGGTACGTACACAGTCCGGCGGCCGTGGCGCCAGTGGAGTTTCTCCGCGGATTCTATCGGCAGAAGCCGACCATGATGCAGTCACTTGGCTAGCCCAGAGAAGCTGCAGCGCCGACCAACATCAGCTGCACTTGTCAACTTCTTCTTCGACCACTCCATTCCCTCTTGGACATAACGTTGTGGAACCAAGGCCTCTTTGCCCATTTTCTTTCTGTCTTGCGTGTCCGAACCCGACCCCCTTCCGGGGCGCCAACGCAGAGAACCATGTTCCGCCACACTCTCCGAACCGTTGCTCGAAGCAGCGCGTCATTACGGCGGCCAGCCGCTGTCAGAAGTTATGCCGCGGCTCCAAAGACCGCCTTTGACTGGCAAGACCCGCTCGCCTCCAAGAACTTACTGACCGCTGAGGAGCTTGCCATTGCTGAGACTGCCGAGAGATACTGCCAGGAGAGAATGATGCCTCGCGTTTTGCGTATGTCTCGCCGTTTCCCCCCACCACTCTTACAAGTTACTGGCCAACCCGCCTGCAATCCGAATTGCCAAGCTTTGCTAAAATGCCCCCATCGCAGAGGCTTACCGCAATGAGAACTATGACCCCAAGGTCTTGGAGGAGATGGGTGAGCTTGGCTTGCTTGGCGCCACCATTGATGGATATGGCTGTGCTGGCGTGTCTTCGGTTGCTGGCGGCCTGATCACTCGCGCTGTTGAACGCGTTGACAGTGGTTACAGATCTGGCATGTCTGTACAGTCGTCATTAGTCATGGGTGGCATCAACGAATTCGGCTCTAAAGAGCAGAAGGAAAGGTTTCTTCCCGAGATGGCCAAGGGCAAGCTTCTTGGTGCTTTCGGCCTCACAGAGCCCAACCACGGCTCTGACCCTGGCAGCCTGGAGAGTGTTGCCAAGCCGCACTCTACAAAGAAGGGATACTATTCTCTCAGCGGAGCCAAGACCTGGATCACAAACAGTCCCATTGCCCACGTGCTTCTGGTCTGGGCGAAGCTTCAGGAAACTGGCAAGATCCGTGGCTTCCTGGTTGAGAGGAAGGACTGCCCTCCTGGTACTCTGTCCACTCCGGCGATCAAGGGTAAAAACGGTCTGCGAGCCTCCGTCACGGGCATGATTCAGATGGACGAGTGCCCTGTTCCCGAGGCCAACATGTTCCCCGATGTCGAGGGCCTCAAGGGACCATTCAGCTGCCTCAACAGCGCTCGGTATGGCATATCCATGGGTGTCATGGGCGCTTTGGAGGACTGCCTAGCCCGAGCGCGGGCCTATGCTCTTGAACGCAAGCAGTTCAAAGGCAACCCACTTGCCAGGTACCAACTTGTTCAAAAGAAATTGGCCGACGCGGCCACAGATGCCGCGTACGGAACACTTGCCTCCATACAGGTTGGTCGGCTCATGGACGAGGGCAAGGCCACGCCTGAGATGATCAGTATGGTGAAGAGACAGAATTGCGACACAGCGCTGCGAAACTCGAGAAATCTCCAGGAAATCTTGGGCGGCAATGCAGTCAGTGATGAGTATCACATCGGCCGCCACGTTGCCAATCTCTTCGTGGCGCAGACATACGAAGGGCAGAGCGACATTCACAGTAAGTCGGAGCACGCAACCCAGCCCTGTGTGTTGATTATAAATGGAACCAGCGCTGACCCCATCGACAGGTCTCATACTGGGACGGGCGATTACTGGTGTGCAGGCGTTCTGCTAACTACCCAGGAACCTAGTAGTTGTTTATGATTAGGACCGCACCATACTAGAAAGACATGAGGTGCCTTAATGTGTATTTTTCCACATAAAGTGACTTACTCGGCACAACGGCCGGGGGAAAAGAAGATGTCGGCGATACAAAATAATGACTGCGCTTGGGGCAAATGTAAAAGAAAATGATGCAAATGCATCATGGCATCATGAAAAGGTACAAAACCTACGTTATGTCGACATGAAATTCTCTTACGCCGTCTTCCATTGAGGTGATGCCCTATGAATCGCAGCCTCTGTGGGCAAATGTGTGCAATGTATGATTTCCTGCGCTAAGAGCAAACCATCCAGGTTCACACTTGCCACAGACGGTGGCGCTTCACCGGAATAAGGAACACAGACGCGTCTAGCTCAAGTTCCGAGCTCCGCGCGTCTGCATGACCGGCTTTTGACTTATTTACATCAAATAGCAAGAAGGGATGGCTATGAGGGATGAAGGATGTCCGATGGGACACGGCACTTGCGCTGTGAGCTGTGGCGTGCCGTGTGGCTCAGATGCGTTCGTGCGTGGTGGCCCCACTCTGCCCAAGTGTCATGGTTTCGGCCACTCAAAAGCCTTCGTCCATGTTTTGTCAGTACTCTTCCGAGTTCCCACGGCTTCCCACTCTTGCCCCCCCTTTGGCCCCGTGCTCGCTGCTTGGCCGCCCTCGGATTTCTATCCCACCAGACTGACTTTGACCCCTGCCCTTTCTGTTTCCTTCCATTCACATACCCATCGATCAACCTGCGTTCCTGCACAAACGCGAGACATCATCAACTCTGTCAACACCCGACCGGCCATTGTGCACGTCGTTTCGACTCGCTCGTATCCGAAAGCCCTCGACGCCGACACTTACTCGACGACTGTTTTCTGATTTTGCATCATTTTGGCACAGCCACCACCCTGCCGGCCATAGTCTGTTCACTGAAGTGCGTCATTCTCTCTGCTTATCGTCTCCGACCGCCCGTCCCGCCGGCGTTTCACCCCTCTAATTCTCGAGGGGTAAAAAAAAAACCCCCAAAAAAAAAACTAAACACGATCCCACAGTACCCAGCGATTTTCGACAAAACAAATACTACAAAAATAATCAAATATGGCTCTCAAACGCATCAACAAGGAGCTCACTGACCTCGGCCGGTAATTATGATTTTTTTCCTTTTTTTTTCCTTTGATCCTCCGGTCCCTTCTCCAATCTCGTGAGAGAAACGACCCGCCGCTTTTGACGCCCAACATCAAGAGGTGGGGCGGTACAGCGAGCGGGGGGGTGCTATGCAATGTATCAAAGACATGACATGCACCTAATGCCACGATCGGGACGGCTTTGAGGCCGCCCTTGACGATAGTCAGCGGCTCATGCTGGCCTTTCCAGTCGCTGATGGACTCGCCTGATCCTTTGCTCCCCCCTTTGCACTGCATCGCAAGTTGTCGGGAAAATCTGCTGACAAATTTCGACCATGCAGTGACCCCCCGTCGTCCTGCTCTGCTGGCCCGGTCGGCGAAGACCTGGTATGTTGATCTAGATGTACTCAACTTGGCCCCTCAGTAGAGAACTTGATCTATCAAGGGCGCTCCTTTCAAATTTCGAACGCTTTGCCCGGCGGCTAGCCACGGGGCGATGTGCATTCTGGACCAGCACATGGGCCAAATGAGGCTAACAGTACAATAGTTTCACTGGCAAGCAACGATCATGGGTCCTGTAAGTTCACACGAAGACAAGACGACCATTATTCGCTTCCGCGTATTGACATGACCTTCACAGGGCGAGTCACCATACTCTGGGGGTGTCTTCTTCCTTGCCATTCACTTCCCTACAGACTACCCCTTCAAGCCCCCCAAGGTCAACTTCACCACTCGCATCTATCATCCCAACATCAACTCCAACGGCAGTATCTGTTTAGATATCTTGCGAGACCAGTGGAGCCCCGCCTTGACTATTTCCAAAGGTGTGTTTCCTTTTTTCTTTCTTTTTTTTTTTTTGCTACTGGATCCGAACCTATGAGGAAATAGTGACTTACCGTTATCGTGGTACTAATAAATGGCTGAACAGTTCTGCTCTCCATATGCTCTATGCTCACAGACCCTAACCCTGACGACCCTCTTGTGCCTGAAATTGCCCACGTGTACAAGACCGACAGGCCTCGATATGAGGCGACGGCGCGAGAATGGACCCGAAAGTACGCCGTTTAAGTTTGGGACGAGAGGCTGACGGCTTGGGGATGAAATGCAGCGAGGATAACGAAGAGAGGTGTTTCTTTCTTTTCAAAAAAACTGGCACGGCATAGGCAAAACTTGTCCCAGTCAAGCGATTTCTGCTCGTCAGATAGTGGTGGAAAGTGAAGCAGGTCAGGCATGTGCGATGGGCCGAAGACCGTCGGTCAGAAGATACTAGTTGAGCTGCTTCTGATGACAAGAGAGACGAAGTCTCGTGGTTCGGGAGGAGGTAACAGCGCAGACTAGACAGTTCACATTCAGCTACTCAAGGGATTTCACGCGGCTGGTTTTTCTTGCTTTTTGTCTTTTTATCTTTGCATCATGACGTGTGTTGTGGCATAGTTTTGCTTTACAAATATCATTTAGTACGTCTCCCCTCATTCTTGAGACTTCTTTTGCATACGTAGTTGACAGAGAGGAGCTTTATCGGCAACTGCGAGCGCTGCCATGGTCGTAGCTGTAAAGTTTATTGTTTTCGATGTGCCATTCACGTTTAGTTAGGGCATACGATTTTCTGTCTGAGCAAGCAGCCGTCCGTTGTTTGCTCTCTTCCCTTCCCGTCCCTTCTCTTGTTTTTGCTCTTACTTTTTTTCTTCTTCTCTTTTCAGCACAGGATGTGGAGGAGGGAGAATTTGGACCTGGCAGCTGGTGATTCGTGATGCAGCAGCGTGTGGGTGAGTGGGGATGATAAATCAGGCACCTACTTCAAAGCCAAGGGACTAAGGTGGATGGATGGACGGTGGCGGGATGTTTGGGGGGCTTACCGTTTGATGTGGATGGATCTATCGTCGTGTTCGGGGAATGAATCATGGAAGTTGCCCTTGATTATTATTTTTTTTCTTTCCCCCCCCCCTTCTCTTTCCCCTCCCCCGCCCCTGTTTTCCCTTAGGCAGTGGCTCACACGTTAGGGCGGCGTGGCGCATTTAGAAGGCATTGCCAATGCCATGCATGTCATCGGGGGGGCGTGACGAGCCTCGTCGCAGCTGGGTTTCATGGAGTGGCCGACTTGACAACCAACATGCGACACCTAATGTAGGCACGCACATTGCTTCTTTTCCTATGGAACTCCCTGCGTATTTACAGCTCTGTACGGGGAAAGGGGGGGGGGGGGGGGGGGCAAAAACAGCGGACATTTCTGGGCCCAAGGGGGGTGGGAGGCATCGTGAGATGGAATGTCACCGGCTTGCAAATGAATCGTTTTCTTCCTGTGGCGATGTCTATCAAACGCGACAGACGTTTCCGGCCCGGACAGACAGACACCATTCTAGTTTTTCACCAAGAGTGGCAGTTTTCGATCCAGTCCTGCCTCTCCGGGCTCTCCCAGTCTCCAGATGAGCAGTCGCAACTTGCCAGTGACCTCAGACCTGGCTTTGTGAGCCCCGAGCCCCGCAGCAACCAACCAGACAGCGCCCCCCCGCCCTAAAACTAAAAAGAACCCACAAAAAAGCCGGTGCGTCGCAGGTTGGGCGGCGGCCCAATCTCGAATAAGCCGTGCACGGTGCGTGGCCGGCTCCACAGCTGAGATGGTGAAAACCGGGGCAGTTACAGACTTACCGGAGTGTGTGTTACGAAAAAGGGAAGGCGCCGAGGGGCTTGCACACTGTGAGTCTGTGACGCTGCACACGGCCTGGCGACTGGCAACTAACTGCGTGGCCTGAGACGGATACCGAAACTCGAAAAAGCTAGGTCGCTGCTTTTTCCCTCGGTTTCTTTTTTCCTGCCCGGTCCAGCTTCTCGGTGTCGAGTTTATTTTTCTTGCATTGCTGGACAATGTTCTCGTTGCTACGTGTCGGGTGTACTTGGTAAACCACTGGTGAGATTTCCCTTCCCTGCCTACTATACCTACTATACCTACTAGGTACCTACCTACCTAGGTACCTACCTAGACACGAGGCATCTAGTAGTAGTTTCATCATCTCATTTTTTGCCAGTCCTTGACCTTGGCAGAGTTTCCAGTTCACCGTCTACTAGACCTGACGAGATCTTGTGGAGACGTCGTCTCCCCCTCTCTCCCTAGACACATGCCAATGTACTCGGATTGTCCTTCTCCGACTAACACGAGCCTCTCCAGACATGTATTTTCCTTGAGTCAATGTACTCCATCCCCTATTCGATAGATACACTTCTTCTCAGCAGGGCCTGATCCAACGTTTGACTGCAATGGGCCACATTTCCGTGGGCTCCAATGCGCGCTTTATACGATCGTGGGACCGACGCCCGTCTGAACAGACGAGATGGACGCCGCTTACAAGAATGCTCCTGTCCGGTGAGATGACGCAGGAGAAGCAGCAAGAACTCTCGTCGAGAGAGAAGTTCGACCGCTGGATGATCAACGAGGGATACCGACGGGTGTAAGTTGTGGTCTTCGGACAGGACGGCGGAAAGGATCATGCATCACGGCCCTGCGCTCCTCATTGTCATGCGGTTCGTGCTTTGCCGGGAAGGGCTAACGGGCGTCTTTTTGTTGCTTTGCCAGATTCGTCTCCGTGTTTGTATTTGCACACGCGCTCATATTCATCTTTTCCTCCATCCATTTCACCTTCAAGGACAGTCTGCAAGGCGCGAGAGAGGTGTTCGGCTTCACCTTCACCATTGCAAGAGCATCCGCCCTCGTCTTGCACATCGACGTCGCCCTGATAATGTTCCCCGTCTGCCGGACCTTGATCTCGCTCATGCGCCAGACACCGCTCAATGGCATCATACAGTTCGACAAGAACATCACCTTCCACATCACTACCGCCTGGTCCATCGTCTTCTTCTCATGGGTCCATACCATCGCGCACTGGAACAACTTTGCCCGGCTCGCGGCCCAGAACAAGCTGGGATTTTACGGATGGCTCCTGGCCAATTTTGCCTCGGGCCCGGGCTGGACAGGCTACGTGATGCTCGTTGCACTCATGGGGATTGCCATCACGTCAGTGGAGAAGCCCCGCCGGGCCAACTATGAGCGTTTCTGGTACACGCATCACATGTTCATCGTCTTCTTCTTGTTCTGGTCTCTGCACGGAGCCTTCTGCATGATCCAGCCGGATGTGGCTCCGTTTTGCTCCAGCATCGGGGCCTCGGCCATTGGTGTCTTCTGGCAGTACTGGATGTATGGCGGCTTCGTCTACCTGGCTGAGCGTGTGGCTCGGGAAGTCCGCGGGCGGCACAGGACGTACATCTCAAAGGTCATTCAACACCCCAGTCAGGTGTGCGAGATCCAGATCAAGAAGGAGAATACCAAGACACGTGCTGGCCAGTACATCTTCTTCTGCTGCCCAGCCGTGTCCCTGTGGCAATATCATCCGTTCACCCTGACGAGCGCTCCCGAGGAGGACTACCTCTCGATCCATATGCGGTGCGAGGGCGACTTCACCATGGCCGTCTCCCGCGCTCTCGGGTGCGAATGGGGTGAGGAAGGAGACGACACGAGCAAGGTCGTTGGCGTGGACGTGGACAGAATCAGAAACGGCGTCCATCCGGCGCTCCAAAGGGTCCTGCCGCGGGTCTACATCGACGGGCCGTTTGGGTCCGCCTCGGAAGACGTCTTCAAGTACGAGACGTCGATCCTGGTCGGGGCCGGCATCGGCGTCACGCCGTTTGCCTCGATCCTCAAGTCCATCTGGTACCGCATGAACTACCCGCAGAAGAAGTCGCGCCTGTCCAAGATTTACTTCTTCTGGATCTGCCGCGACTTTGAGTCCTTTGAGTGGTTCCGGTCCCTGCTCCTCGCCGTCGAGGCACAGGACCTGGAGCACCGCATAGAGATTCACACCTACCTGACGGCCACGATGACGACCGACGATGCGACCAACGTCATGATCCACGATGCCAATGCGGACAGGGACACCATCACGGGCCTGCAGAGCCCTACCAACTTTGGCCGGCCAAACTGGGACATGATCTTTCGGGGCATCCGGAAACTGCACTATCCCGGCGAGGCGGGCGTGTTTTTCTGCGGTCCCAAGGCGCTGGGCAGCGCGCTGCATGTGTATTGCAACAAGTACACGGAACCTGGGTACGTTTTTTTTTTTAGAAGTCTCCTTCTCTATTTCCCCCATGACCTCTTTTTTTTTCCCTCTCCTTTTGGTTACATCCGCGGCAGTGTGGCACACGTAGAGTAGAGCAGCAGTAGTAGTCGTAGCAGAAGTAGCAGAAGGAGTAGTCGTAGCGGTAGTAGTTGGAACCCCGAACTAACCAAAATCTCGGCCAGATTCTCCTTCGTTTGGGGCAAGGAAAACTTTTAGCATGGGCTCTGCAAAATTGAATGCAGCTGGGGGCGGGAGGAGGACTCAGGAGGGAGGACTCGGGAGGCAGGAGGAGATTGCGACCTTCCCGGCCCGTTGTATATGTATAAATACCCGGCATATCTGAGATAAGAAGACAGTGACCAGGTTGTGCGCCACAAAGTGCTGGATACGAACTTACGAAGTGCCTGGACCAGCAGTGGACCAGCAACCGGCAAAGACCCGCGCTGGTGCCTGTGGCTGGAGTCCGCCCCTGCAGGCTGCAGGCTGGCCGCTGCATGCAATGATGCAAGTCTGCTGGACAGTGGACACTGGACGCTGGACGCCGGACGGCGGGCGCTGAACAGGCCCCGGTCAGCCGGGCGGAGCCTGCCTGGACAGTGGAGGCTGGGCCACGAGGTCCACTACACCTACTGAGCCTGCTGTAGTTGCTGCCCTGCCCAGCCCGGCCCAGGGCCTGCGTCGGCATCTTGCCCTGTATCCATTCATTCTTCCTTCGCGCTTGAATCTCTTTTCCGCAGTCCACCACCCCACTCGTTTAGCTGACCAAACTACCTGCTCTTTTCGCCCGTTGGAGAAACTTTCATCTATTATTCTTCTTATTCTTCTAATTCTTAATTCATTTCTTTTTGCATTCCCCATCCGCTGTCCCCCCCCACTTCCAGCCGGCCTGCTCTTTGGCGTCTTTTTCTCCTACTCAAATCAAGCCGGCAGTCGCATCCCCGCCCCCTTTCTGCGATTCATCGAGCTTTGTGCGACCCCAAAGAAGAGACTATCGACGGCAATTGCTCAGCATTGATTGCGTTCGCAATACGCATGACCACCTTTCCGAAGCGGCACAGTGCGGTCGGAATCCGCTTCGTCCACCTGTCCGGTCCGGGGAATCGCCGCGTCTCTTTTCGAGCCGATCCCCCCCATCGTTAATCGTCAATCGCTCGCGAGGCCCTTGTCACCACACCACCACAGCCATTCTGTTGCCGTCTGAGAAATGCGTCTCGCATGGGGACTCACGCTGGGCGCCGCCCTCGGCGTTAGGGCAGGTCGACTTGCTGCCCGCCAGATTCCTGCAACCACGCCCGCGGCCCCTTTGACCACCACTTCCTCGACTCCCATCGTTCCCATCGTTGCAACCAGCACCCCCAGCTCGACCCCGGCGGTTGTTGTACCTACGACGCAAGGCCAGTCCGACTCCCTGATCGTCATAACCCGAACCGTTACTCTGCCGAGCGGCGGAAGCGTAATCACCAGTACGACGACGGTGACTATTAGCACCGTAATCACCGTGGCCGTGACGACGACTGATATCGCGACAACGACTATCACCAGAACTGATAACGAAACGGCTACCAAGACCATCTATGTCACCTCAACGCTCATTGTCAACGCCAAGCGTGCTGTGGAGGAGGAGATTCTCTACACTGCGGACGGACCTGCCCAGAATGAGGCTCAAGCCACGCCTGTCCCGGCTGTTCTGGCTCCGCAAGCCGGCGACAACGGCCCTGAGAGGGCCCGGAACAACCACAGACGTGCGGTTGTTACCCAATTTGCCACTGTGACTGAATTCAGTGGTGGTGGAGACTCGACGGTTGTCTTGACTGCTACGCAGTTTATCAGGTCTACGACGACGGCACTGGTTCACACTACCTCGTTTGTCACCGAAACCAATCAGGTCAACGCCAAGACCACCATCACCACCACCGCGACAATCATCCTGAAGTTGACGCATGTTTCTATCGGGTACATTGAGACGGCTACCGTGGTACCCACGAGAGGCGCAGATGGCGGAGATAATAACAATCACAATAACAACAACCCCGACACCGACACCAACGGTGACAGTGGCCTCTCGAGTGGTGCCAAGGCGGGTATCGGCGCCGGTCTCGGAGTGGCCGCACTGATTGCCATCGGAGTCTTTGCTTTCTGCCTCGTCCAACGACGCCGCAGCCCTAAGCTTGATCCCGATGACCTGCTGGGCCCGTCGTCCGAGGTCCCCGTCGGCGGCGGTTCTGCTGCCGGGGGCTCTCGCAGCTCGCGGCCCATGTCTCAGGGACTTTCATCTGCTCCTGGTGCCGTTCCAGGCCGCAGCCCGATCCTCCCCAACGTCCAGCCCGAAGGCTATCGCGGAACAGCCATGGGGAACGGCCGTGCTGGCTATGCCAAACCCGAGACCTACCCCGTCTCCTACGGCCCAACCCGAAGCATGACCAGCAACACCAGAAACAGCACGTTTTCTCACGGAGACGGACTGCCACGCCAGCCCACGCCGGACCACAACTCCTCCGTGGTCAGTCCCCTGACTGCAAGACCCGACACTGCCGAGCTGGGCAGTGACGGCGCCGGTGCCAAATGGCACCAGACCGAGGCTGTGGAGATGCCGACAGACAACCCGGCCGCGACCAAATGGCACAGCGACCACGCACACGAGATGGATGGCCAACCTGTGACGAGCCATCAAAGCGGCCCGGTGTATGAAATGCCCACAGAAAACTATCGATAGACGGACGCAGCTCATGCGTCGACGAGATGAGTTACCAAAGGAGAGGAGAGGGGCTCGGCTTCAAATCACAAGCGGTGTTTTTTTTTTTTTTTTTTTTCTTTCTCGCATTCCATGGAATATGGCCTGCTTCTTATAGCAGAGTCAAATGCTGCATTATCAGAACATTGAACATTGGCACAAAGGGCATATATTATTCGCATTCTCGGATTTTAGCATCTGAATAGAAAGACGGCAAAGAGGGCAATCATGTTGGCTCGCTTGGTGTTGATACCATCTCGAGCTGGGAATTCATGTTTTTCGTGGTTTTTTTTTTTTCGTCTTCTTTTTCTTATTCTTTCTTGGTTGTGTTTTGTTGTTGTTGTTGTTGTTGTTGTATTTATATGGTACCGTTGGCTTGGAGCCGCACTATTCTGAACATGCAACGGGGGAACCGAACCCGTAGAGCGAAGTGGGTTTTTATTTTATTTTCTATTTTCCATTTTTGTTGCCTTGGGCGGCAGCGAGGCAAAAAAGAGAAATGTAGCGCTCAGCGCCTGTCTTTTGTCTTTTTGTCCCTCGTCCTGTGGATGTCGTGAGTTTTGTGGGCTTCGATGGAATAGCGAAGCCGTGTTCGTGGTCGTGGTCGTGGTCATGGTCGTGGTCGTGTTCGTGATGGGATGTGTGTTGTGTATGTGTGGTGGTGGTTTGGGCGCGGTGTGTGTGAGGCCTGAGGACGCGCTACGTGCTACATACTACATACATGGTGATTGTGATGGTGATGGTGGGACTTGCTCTGCTGTACTGGTACGTTCTATTCGGAGAGATGGACACTCTCTGTGGACTATGAGCAGCACCTTGGCCGGCAAGATGATTCGCCGGACCGGACCGGACCCGGAAGCCCGGGACTAGGGATTCTTTCTTTCTTTTCTTTCTTTCTTTCTTTCTTTCTTTCTTTCTCCCGACCTTTCTTCCGTTCTTGTCTTCCGTTCTTCCGTCCTTCTTTTCCCGGTCCAAGTTCCTTTCTTTGCCTGAAGAGTGGCTTCTCTCCAAAGCAGCACCCCGGGTTTCCCCCCTGCCTCTTCCCAACCCAACCTTCCATTTGCCACACAACACACACACAACACACGCACAGAAAGACAGACAGACAGACAGAAAGACAGACAGACAGACAGCCCTCTAGAACAGAATCAGGCCATACGTCGCCAGACCGACCACAAGGGTTAGTTTGCGCAGGCCGGGCTGTGAGGGCCGTCTGCCGGCGCCGCGTACGGGGTTTGGAGGAGCCCTTGTCGTGGGTGGGGGGGAGGAGAAACCCGTGCTGCTGGTGCTGCTGGTGCTGCTGGTGCTGCTGGTGCTGCTGTTCTTGTGACGGCATCGGCTCGCGCGAGGGTCGGTCGCGCATGCCGCGTTAGAGGAGGAAGGCGACGTTGTTGTTGCTGTGGTGGTGGTGGTGGTTGTAGTCGTTGCTGCTGTGGCTGCTGTGGCTGCTGTGGCTGCTGTGGCTAGCATTGCCGGCGACAAAGAAGAAGAAGAAGCAGGTGCCGTGTCTGCCGTGCCTGCCACTTCTGGCAGCGCCGTCGTAGCGGCCGGGTCCTGTGCCTGTGCCAGTGCCAGTGCGGACCCAGCCAGCGCGACGGCCAGGACGGTCAGCAGCGCGAGCATCCTGCCACCACCCATGCTGATCTGCCTTCCTCTTCCCGTTCTGTCTTCTGTCTGTCGTTCCCTTCCGATATGCCGCTCTTCTTTCGCGTCTCGACTCGACGCCCCTTTGCATGCGGCCTGAACGAGAGAGGAAAGTCGGTGCAGACTTGACGCCTTCCTTCCAGTTCTTGTGTTTTTGTTTCCCCTTCTCCAAAGGCCTGTTTGTCGGATTTACGAGTCCGCAGGATATATAGGAAAGCGGGGGAGTGTGCGGGAAAGCGATTCTTGCAATGCGATGGAGAAGAAGAAAAAAAAAGAGGAAGAGTATAAGAGAAATCAGAGAGAGACCTGCTCTGCATCACATCCTCCTTGGTCCTGTTTATACACCATACCCTCTGCTCTGCTCTGCTCCCTCAATCACAAAACAGCCCCTACTATGCTAGCATAGTATAGAAAATTGCATTCGCTACCTTTTTGTGTTTTCGTGTCCAAAGATCCGCTCCCGCGTGGGTTCTGAAATGCAATATCTTCGAGCGCGATTCCAAAAAAAAAAAAAAAAAAAAAAAAAAAAAAAAAAAAAAAAAAAAAAAAAAAAAAAAAGAACAAGAAAACGAGACTGGCCACGAAACCTGACCATCGACTCCCAAGCATGCCTTTGAGTGTGCTGTGCTGTCAAGGGGCATCTTGGCGAGGGGTCAAGTCGGGCATGAGGATGTCCATGTTGGATTCCTCAGGGTCTGCAGGGTCTGCAGGGCAGGGGTGGGGCTCGTCGCAGGAACGGAAAGCGCGCCTCCCTCTCTCTCTTTCCTCCCTCCCCTTATATATTACATTATCATGGTATGTTTCCGGACATTATACTGAGTCGCAGAACAGGACAACATCTTCCCTTCCGTCCTCTGGCGGCATGTGCAGCAGCAATAAAATTGGCAAAATTGGATGCCAGCGAGACGACAACACACACAACAAGTCTTTGCTTTTCTAAAAGACAACGGCCAACTTCCACCCCGTATGGTGCAGCCTCGACAGCAGCACCAGCAGCGTCCCCGCCAGGCAAAAGAGGCCCGCAAACACCTTGACTCCGAGCCAGTTCTTGTCGCCGTCGCCCAGGATGGCGCCGCTGATGGGGTTCGTCACCAGCCCGCTGACGGACGCGACGAAGAAGATGATGCCCGTGCGGAAGCCGATCTCGCGCAGGGGCGAGATCTGCGCCACGAGGGGCGCAATCAGCGACACATAGGCGCCGGAGCAGAAGCCGAATAGCGCGGCGAAGGCGACGATGCCCCCCGTGCTCGAGGCTGGAATCCACAGCGCCAGCACCCAGATGCCCGTCAGCGCGCACACGACGACAAAGATGTTGTACCGGCCCATCCTGTCGCCCATGATGCCGGAGAAGAGACGGCCGAACAGGCTCGCCGCGTTGAGGATCGAGAGCAGGTACTGCGCCAGACTGGGGTCCATGCCGGCATCGAGGGCCTGCACCGGCAGAAAGTTGATGGGGACGAAGATGCCAAAGGTGAAGCAGAAGAAGCCGGCGCAGAGAAAGACAAAGTCCATCTCGCGGAACGGCTTGGCGAGCTGCGCGCCAGTGAGCTTCTGCGGCCGCGGCGGCTGAAAGTTTCGGACCGTCAGGCTGGCGATGATGAGCAGCACGAGGATGAGGAAGGCGCAGGTGCGCATGGCCCAGGGGAAGCCGACCTGGTCAATGAGCCGGCTGACCATGATGGGAAAGATGACGCCGCCGAGGCTGGACCCCGTGGCGAGAATGCCGAATGCCGCCCCGCGTTTCTTGTCAAACCATCCGTGAATGGAGCTCAAGGCTGGACACACCCGTCGCGTAAGTTTGATGCAATGCACGCGCGGGAAAAAAGGGGCTAAAAAAAAAGGCAGGTCAAACGTACAAGGCTGAAAGATGGCAGACACACCAAGAGCCGAGCACACGCCCTGGGCCAGCAATATCTGGTAATACTGCGTCCCAAGAGAACACATCATCAGGCCAAATACATGGAGGAGAGAGCCGAAGAAGACGAGCTGTCGCGGTCCGTACTTGTCGTATATAGTGCCGACAATGGGCCCCTTTTGACAAAACCATCAGCAAAGATTGGATATAAAAAAAATAAAAAAAAGACAATGCTTTACCATGGCATTCATAAAAAAAATCTGCAGCGATGGAATCCAAGAAATTGTGCTGGCCGAATAGGACGGCAGAAGCTCGTGCTGGTAGTATTCCTGGAAAGCGCCGACGCCTGCGGAGAGTCAGTCCTTGACCCAGCCCCCTACACCCCTTCTGCGTCTGCGGCGATTATGCCCGCCGGGAAAAGCACCCGACACACAAACATACTGTTTATCCAGCCGAAACTGCAAAACGACGTGCACCAAGCGCCCAGCACCACCAGCCACGCGAGGGTGCCACCGTCCGGGGCAGAGAGCCCCGAGTGCTGGTGCTGCTGGTGCTGGTGGTGCTGCTCCTCTCGGTCATGGTCATGGTCATGGTCCGCGGACGCCTTTTCTGCGGCGGGCTCGTTCTGCTGCTCCGTCATGCTGGGAAGGGAGGAGCCGCTGGAGGACTGCCTCGTCGTGGGTTGGGGGAAGCGGCCATGGCGGGCCACGCCCCTACTTGAGGTGGATGAGAAACGTCGAGATTCGCATCATGCAGGTCATGAACAGGCACGGGAGATGAAGGCCTGAACAAGAGAGCCACGGGGGACAAACCAAGGTGACACAGTGAGATTGGGGGTTGGAAAAAAAAAAAAAAAACACACACACAACTCCAACCCCCCAAAAAGAAGGAAGGAAGGAAGCAAGGAAGGAAAAAGAAATGTGCAACACACAGCACGAGAGACAACCAAAGATGTGAGCGAGCAATGTTGGTCTGGGTCTGGGTAACGCATATTGTATACAGCACGGCCCCTCTCAACGTCATGTCATGCCATGCATGTATCATGTATGGCTCAGAGCAGAGCGCCAAAAGAAAGCCCTCGATCGCGCTTTGCGTCTTCGGAAATCCGACGGTAGCACCCGACGGGTATGTTGTACACATGACATGCGCTCCGCTCGCTCGCTCGCTCGCGCTGCAGTTGCCAGACACGGACTCGGACGCGCGCCAGTCCAGTCCAGTCCAGTCGAGTCGAGACATGCTTTTCGCGCCGGCGGCGCCCTTTCGGACTCGGATCGGCTTTGTGGTGTCTGCATTCGGTTCACGAATCACAAGGCCCCCCCCCCCCCCGCGTCTTCCTACTGCCAAACGGGCTCTTTTATTTTCTCCATCGGACCCGGCTGAGCCGTGTCTGGCCCGATTTCGATTTCGATTTCGATTTCGATTTCGATTTCGATTTCGATTTCGATTCAGATTCAGATTTCGATGTCGATTTCGCGCCATGGCACCACCGGCCCGTAGCGCCGCAGATGTTTACGGTTCCCTCACCGGCCGAGATGGGTGTGCCGCAAAGGACGAGAGACAACTGTCTTATTTTTTTCTTTTTTCTTTTTTTCCCTGCGTCCGACGCCGTCATGCCTGTCTCAATGTCGGACACGGCAGAAATGAAGGGGGGCTGTCTATCCGAGACAGGGAGCTGTTCCTTCGAGCGGTGGACATGTCTCGCCCGGCGGTGCCTCTGCCGTGCTGGAATTGGAATCGTGTCTTTCCAGTCATCGTGAAACATGTTTTTTTTTTTTTCGCCCAACGTCTTGCACCGACAAGCCTTCTTCCTGGAGCAAACCGGCGCTTCTGTCCGGAGGCGGCAACGATCTGCAGGCGCATGCCCTGTCTACCCTATCTCAGCCATCTGCTGCTAGTCTGCTACTAGTCTGCAAGGTATGTAGGCAGGTTTCCGGGACACGAGCCAATCGCTGCCGCCTCCAGGACCCGCTGCCCGCCCCCAAGGTGCTCGCTCGTCGTCTCATTCGAGTCCTTGTTTGCCAAATCGGAGCTAGAGGCTAGAGCACAGGCAGATTACCCACAGCCTATAGGATCAAGCTGGCCGCTTCCTCTCCAATGTCCATTCCCCTACATCATGCATGATACATCCTTGCGTCCTGACCCGCAGTATGAGGCGCCAGCATTCTCGGCCGATACCTTCCCGTCACACGTCCGTCCGCATGCCCAGGCTGGTGGACCGCGGTCGCCATCCAAGACCTGCACCCAATTCACCTCTCGGGCCCAACATGCCGTTACATTCTGCTTCTTATCGGGACGAGCACGGAGGAGAAGGTTTCGACAGGTCCATGTGCACCGGTGCGTACATCTCGACAGCGGTCCGCCCCTTGCTCGCCTGGCTGCCGCACTACCCTCTTTCTTGCCCATGACCAAGAGGCAAAATCGTCAAAATGCATCTCTTGCAGCGCATGGCGTACCGACTATCGACTGACCCGCATCCTCGGGGCCCTTTTGCTGGCTTCTGGTTGGTTGTTGCGGCCGAGTTGCTGGTTTCTTGTCAACCAACATGCGTGTGAGGCGCTCGTCCACAACGTGCCTTTGGAACAAAAGCGTTGGCCTTGAGGTCAGCAAACAAGACAAAACAAGATAAAACTTTGTCGACGCTCTTGGCCGGGACACGCGGCTTTCCATCATCACCGTATGCGACATTCCAGCGCCCACACAATCCCCCAGCCGTGTGGCCCAAGTCTGCAGACTGAGCAGGGGCCACATGACGATGGGCCTGGTTGATAATATAGGCTCATCTGCTGCTCGTCCCTTCCATTTTGTCTTCTTACAATGCTACTCGATTCATTCTTTTCCCCTTCCGCTGAGTGAGAAGATATCGGAAGCCAATATGCAGATCCTGTCGGCAACTCTTTTGCTGATCGCCGCCATGTTGGGGTGCCGTGGGCTCCTTATTCGACGGCGTCTGCGTGCCAACATGTATCGAAATGGCTGTTTGCCTCCAAGAGAGTATCCACATCGACTTCCATGGATGTTGGATCCCTGGGGAAAAGATTTCCAACGTGCAAAGCTTCATGCCCTCATGACGGGTCGTTTCAACCGCTTCTATGCAGAGCAGTTCTCTCAACACGGGAGAACCTTTACGCACCGGACCCCTGCCGGGCAGACCATTAGCACCATAGAGCCAGACAACTTCCGCACCGTGCTTGCGCTCAAGTTCGAGGACTACAACAAGGAGCCTGTTCGATCTCAAGCTGTCCTGCAATTTCTTGGTCTTGGCGTCTTCACCAAGGACGGCTCGAGTTGGAAACACTCGCGGGATTTGCTCAGGCCCCTCTTCAAGCGTGCCGAGCTGAGTGATGTGGATCGGTTCAAGAAACATGTTGATCGAATGCTTAATCTTATCCCCCGAGATGGGCGTACTGTGAATATGGCGCCGCTCCTGGGCAAGCTGGTATGTCCCCAGTAGTACTTCAGCGAGAACTTTCTCGGCATGGCCTTGGCTTGGTGTCGAGTGTCGGGGAAGCATTTGAGTTGACTGAAGAACAGTTCCTCGACAGTGGCACGGAATTCACATTTGGAAAATCCTTTGGCTCGCTAGATGATCAGTCTGCCCAAGGAGATGAGCTTCTTGCAGCTTGCTATCAGTCGTTGGCGGGAATAAGCAAGCGTAGACATGCAACAAGCAAGCTAGGCCTGCTGTTTGACACGTCCTTCGGCGAGAATGTCAACAAGGTACACGCTTTTGTTGATGGTCAAGTTTCTCGTGCTCTTTCAGCTGCGGATCCGAGAAATGCACGCGCAAAAGAACGGGCCAAGGACTTGGGAAGCCAGCGTTATGTCCTCCTGGATGAAGCAGCCAAGCAGATTCGGGATCCGTTGGAGCTGAGGTATGAGATGATGAACGTCTTCCTTCCTGCGTTTGAGAGCATTTCGGTTGTTCTCTCCAACGCGCTGTTTCATATGGCGCGCAACCCAGGCATCTGGATGGACCTGCGGCGACAGGCCATGGCGCTGGGAGAAGAACCGCTTACGTTTGAGTTGCTCAAATCGCTGTCGGCTTTCCGATATGTCATGCTCGAGTCTCTCCGGCTCCACGGATCCTCCGGCCGACTGCAACGTACTGCAACTCGCGACACTGTCCTGCCTCGCGGAGGAGGGCCCGACGGACTCAGTCCGGTATTTGTACCAAAAGGCTCTCAGGTGTCTCTTGACTTATCCTCGCATCTGAACGACAAGGAGGTATGGGGCGATGATGTGCAAGTGTTTCGGCCCAGCAGGTTTGAGGGCAGAGTGACCAAATGGGACTTTGTCCCGTTTTCAGGCGGCCCCAGGATCTGCCCGGCACAGCAACAAGTCATGACCCAATCGGTTTACCTACTTGTGAGGATGGTGCAGCGGTTCGAAACGATGGAGAACAGGGATCCGTGCCTGGAATATGTCGAGCAGCTCAAGCTCATGGTGGAGAGCAGGAACGGCGTGCAGGTAGCATTGCATGAGCCAAAGTTGCGATTCAGCACGATTTGAGCTGCACACGCACACGAGACAGATTGGTCCGCCCAGGTGTCAGCCTGGCACTGGCTGGCCGCACGCTGGCTCGCCGACATGGCTGGCCGACAGCCAATGAAAACGACGAAAGCGACCCCCGGCTACGTCATACCCAGCCCGGCCGCAACTGACCAGGCCCATCGACAACCACTGCACCAACTGTACCGGCAACTTTTTCTCCTCTTCCATCCCGCCCGCCTGCTCCTGGTGACAAAACAAACACACCAGGTCCTCGGAGGTAAATATCGGCTTTGATCTTGAGTCAATATCCCCGTGAGAGACCGCATGTCGATCTTGGCCGCGCCTGGCAAACCCCTCAGACCGACTGCTGCTTCCATTCCACGGCCATCCATCCGCCCGACAACGGCGCGGGACAAGTCACTGCTTACTTTCGACGCATCTGAGTCACATCACCATGTCGCAAGGGCCACGTCCGACGTTCATCAACCTGCCGCCGCCGGGGTCAAACCCTGACACTCCGTCGGAAATGCCGTAATGCCTCCTCCCCATGTTTGAGCCAGTCTCGGCACACCCGTGCGCCGAGACTTGGCGTTTTCCCATGGGCGAATGTCCCGGCTAACGAACTGTCCGTCTTTGTTTTCTTTCTTCTCTTTCCTCTTCTTCCTAGAGGTACTCCCACCAGTGCGACGACGTCACTTTCCGCCCTCTCCACGACCGCCATCAAAGACGGGCATCGCGGCCATTTCGCCTCTGGGCCGTCCGGGCGCGGACATCAGCACAATCCCTCTGCTACCAGCCTGGAAGCAGAACGAGCCGATCGCATATCGCGTCTTGCCGGCCTTGAGAGAGTCTCAACCCTTCGGGCTGGCCCCGGAGGAGCCGCAGGCGGGCTGACCGCCGCAGGACCGTCCTCCGTCTCTCCCCAGACCACGCCGACGTCGACAACAGGGGGAGGCTTCCCGCCCAACTTCCCCACCAGTCACAATCTGACGCCCTCATACTTTGACAGCAATGGCCAGCCTGTTGCCGTCACCAAGCTGAGTACCGTCGGATCTGCCAGTGCCACCGAGAGCCAACCAGGGGACGGCAGCCGAACCACGGCTGGGGAACGTGAGGAAGATGTGTTCAGCACCGATACCAACTACCGCGAATCCGGATCGGTTGCCAGCATGGGCGCCGACCATGATGCCATGGACGAAGACATGGACATGATGGCCACACGCTCTGTCGGAGGCTACGAAGACCGCATGAGTGACGATGGCTCTGCCTCGCTTGTCGGCTTCGGTGAGGGCGCCGGTAGCACCGTTTCGGGTCCGATTTATCATCGTCGACCTCCGCCTGGTGTCTCTGCTGCCCACCCGGCTTGGCATCTCGAACGAACCAGCTCGGCCATGAGCGAGTCCCGCAAAGACAAAGACGTCTTGATGAGTGGGAACGACATGCCGCTCAACACCTCGGCCGCGCATCAAGACAAACGGGATCCCCGAATGATGGACGGTGTTGCCGCCGACCCTCCGCATCATGGCATGCTCACAGAACAAGACAATTTTGTCGACACAACTTTCCGAGGGCCCGTGCCAACCGGCATTCAGCAAAACAGGGACCCCGCCGACAGAATCATCCACTCGTGGGATGGTGGCGACGGCCGGGCAGGGCCATCATCAGGACTGGGCACCAGTAGCTCTGGGGTGGGCGGACAGCCCTTGGGGAAATTCCACCTGGAGGGGGACAAGGGAAGGGATTAAGTGTTCAGCGAGCGATGAGAGAGCGCATGATTTTTTCTGCCTTGCTTATTGTAGTGCCGGCTTTTTGTAGGGAAAAGTGACTAAATTGGTCTTGGGTCTGTCATTCGGGCCGCCGCATTCGACGGGCACATGCCTGCCTGCCAAGCTGGCGAGTATCTGTATACCCTCGTTCCGCATGTCTACGTCTGTCATTTGCAAGTCACGCCGTTATGCTCGACTGTCCTTGTACTTGTATGTAGTGCGCGAGCGATGAATGCTTGATGACCGACGCACAAACTCGGCAAGTCTGTTTGTATCTATATATACCACACACAATAGCGGTACTAGTCTATTACCCCATTTTGGGTCCGTCAAGCAGTTTTCCCCTGAATGGCCAGGACGAGATCAACTGATACAAGTCGTCGCGCACCGTGATGGGCGGAGGAGCGGAGGTGGTGAGGGGGGTTGCTTTCCAGAGGGCAATCACGAAAAGGTGCTGAAAGGTAGAATCGGCCAGGGAGAAAAAAAAAAAAAAAAAAAAAAAAAAAAAAAGATCATAGAAAGCAGGCGAACAACTCCTCTTCTATACCTCTGAATGGGCCCTGAAGTGACCGGAGGGCTGTTGCTGGCTGTGAGAAAAAAAATCATGACCGGAAACCGGGGGAGGTGACAAAAGGCGCCGATTGATAACGAAAAAAGGATTCCTAAAAAAAAAAAGCAGAATTCATTTTGTTTTTCGTGGCCCGCTCTTTGGCCTGTAACCGAGCATGGGAATTGAAAAATTGTGAGGCCGAGAAAAAAAAATGTTTGATCTTTTTAGATGGTAGAAATATGCGGGTTTGTCCCAAAACCTTTGTGAGTCGAACAGAACGCTAGATATGCCGAATAGGAGGGTGGATAAAAAAAAAAGAATAAAAGAAACAAAAGGAGGAAAAATGCCCATCGTACTCGTTGCTTGGAAAATCAGGCGCATATAAAATCCAGACCCAAGCTCTTTGCAATGGACTGCCAATCCCACGCGGCACTCCAGTCACCTTGGTCCATTCGTGACCATACTTCTGCCAGCAGCTCCATCACACGGTCACAGTTGCGCAGACCGGTATATCCCCGAATTACCTTGATGGCCGCCCCTAGCCTTTGACGTTGCGTGATATTGAAGCATGCAGTGCCGATGACGACGCAAGGGATCAGCAGCAGAGTTTGAGCGGGGTCCGAGGGCTTGAATGACTCAAATATCGTCAACGACTCCTCCACAGCGAGAGTGATGCGACTGTCGTCCTGTGCTGCTCTGATGGCCGAGGGGGGGGACTGCCGCTTGGGAGCAATCTGTGCTGTTCCAGGCACCATTGGAACCGAGTCCTTCTCATGCATTGAGCTGGTTCGAGACGGCTTGCGTGACGAGGGACAACTCTGGGCCGACTGAGGTACGAGACCTGTCCCGCAAGACGACATTATGCTCGACGTCGCCGATGAACCGACGCTGGCAACCATGGAGGACCGACGTTGTATGCCGCTCATATGGCTCTGGTTCAGATGGGGGGGTCCCATTGCGAAAGTCGGTCGGCGCAGTGGCGAGGGCGATGGTGGATATATCGTTTGAAAGAGATACACCCACATCATCTGTTTGTACAGCGGACCAACGCGGTGGCGGCTGTCGCCAGGGGGCCATCGAGGAGTCCAATCTCTTATAGCCGCATCAATCTCGGCAGCTTGATACAGGCTCGTGTAGTCAACAACTGGATCCCTGGATGCCGACATGTTTTCTCGAATCATGTTTCGAAGACTGGTTATCTGGGACAGACACCGAAACAGCCCATCGCCAACGCCTATGAGACGAGGCGTTGGAATCGAGACCTGACGCAGCAAGCCTTCACACGACAAACGGCTGGCGCTTACCCCAGAGTACCACAACAAGTCGTCTGCAAAAATATGGTACTGGAAGAATTCCGTTATAAACGCGTGAAACGTTTCATTCTCGGGCGGAGAATGCCTGATCAGGGTCTGATATGCCTTCAAGTGAACTCGATGCTCACCCCTCGGATTGCCCTCCGCCCGGGTCTGGAGCAGCAGGCAGAGCATTTGTCCGTATTGTGCAGCGACGACGGTAGGGTATATCGGGTCATTTTTACTGGCGGGCGTCTCCATGTCCTTGTAAAGCCGCTTCAAGGCTTCTTCGTGATGGTAGTCACCCCGTTGTAGCAAGGACTGTCGGCTTGCAGCAGGATTGTCCTTCAAGATTTTGGACCCGTACGGTGAATCCAGGTCCATGTGTTTGCTGCTTACAGCCAAGATGGAATGCATCAGACCTTGGTGCTGGTTCGCCAATGGCAACACGATATCCTTGAACGCATTCTTCGTCTCGCCCTCGACTGTCAACACATTGCTCAGGTGGGTGATGTAGTGTCTCCAGAAGACCATGTCCTCGGCAGTCTCGACACCGTGGAATATCGGCTGCATAGTGATAATGGGCTGCGCATCGTGCTGCATGCGCTCTGCAGCATGCATCCGGGTCAGCAATCGAGTTGAAAGAAGAGGCCGAGATTCGTACTGCTACGCCCCAGGATGAATGACTTGCCTTCCTCAGCCTTTTCCCTTCCGCTTTTCCATATCTGTTTCTCGTGGTATCCTTCACATACAACCGCGTTCTTTTCACAGTTCATACCTGAGACGGGTAAAAGAAGAGATATCAGGGCCAGTGTCCATGATGAAATGTGCGTCGAGAGTGGATATAAAGAGAGCGTGGTCGATACTTACAGCGTGGCTTCGCCTCGTCGCATTTTTTCTTCCTCTTTCGGCAAGTTATGCAGCCTGTCTTGGACCTGCCTTTCGTTATCTTACTGTTGGAGACAGCAGCGCCGACAGGGTTTTTCCTGGGTCTTCCTCGAGGCCGTTTCTGCTTGCCTTCTGAGATGTCGTGTGCCATGTTGGACCGACCTGAAGCTGCTGTCACGTCATCAAGTTTGACATCATCGTCTGTTGGTTCCACTTTGGGAACAATTATGGACTCGGTTCGGTCACGTTCCCAGTGATCCCAAGTAGCTTCGTTGTCCCCTTCCTCAAGGTCGCCATATTCATTACTCCAGGAGTCGGCACAGGACGACGGAGCTGAGTGGGCCGTAGTTGGTGCCGATAAGTTGTGCATGAATGCGTCAATTCCGGAGCTCACTGGAGAGAGAAGTCTTGTTGGCAGCGGTCCTAAGAAGGTATGTCCCTTCCACACAATTTCTGTCGGCGAAGGGGACGGAAGGATCGTTTCATCCCAAGCCCCATCATCAGAGGAAACGGCTCTATTGCTTGACCACAGCACGTCTTTGGTCGTTGCAATAGTCAATCGTGCGTCCATTGATCATTAGTAGCACTGACATAACCCCCCTCTGGCTTGGGCCCCTAACTTTGCAGTGTCTACCAGTCGAAAAAGCTTCCGAGGAAGCTGACAGGTGCGGTGGCGAATCGGACATGCAGACCGCCAGCGCCGCGCGGGAACACCGTATTTCTCTCTCTCTTCGAGGCTTAGTATTCGTACGGCGGCAGTGAGGAGGAGACTCGAGTTGTGTATCTCTGTGAGCCGAGGCTAGTTGAGGAGAGTGCGGTGACTACGTAGCTTGACGGGCCGATCAAGCTGATGTGAAAATCCGAGGCAGGCGGTGTCAGAGTAGATAGATCATGGGTAACTGGATCAGAAAGAAAACTGCAAAGTGTTCAGCCCCTCTATGCTTGTGTGGAGGTTGGTGCTATTTGACGGACGAGGCAGCACAAACGCCTATGCAGAGGAGGCTTCTAACCAAGTCGCACGCAACTGCAACACTTAAGCCAAGTCGTCCATGAAGACTGTCCGCTCAGTCTGTTTGATCCCCCACATTTCACCTGCCAACTGGCTTTTGGTGCTCCAATCCCAGGCTCGGAAAACCAGTCTCACGATGCAGGGTGAGATGGGTGGTGGCTTCCCACAAGGTAGGTGGCCCAGCAATGAGAGGTTGCCAAGACATGCCTCTCTGATCCTATTACAGTCCGATTTGCACCGTCGATATGATCCTAGTTGCAACCAGGGGTCACGGAGCTAGACCAGGCTCCTGGCGGTGGACAGAAGACATCAAAGTCGGTATCCCCATTACAATCAGCACAATAGGCCGAACGCCAAGGGCTCTCGCCTATGTATCTCGTCCATCTATTAGCGCGACCAACGTTCGACACTGCAATGGCGGTGGAGGTACCTCCGGGTACTTGCTGGATCAAAGGGACCAGCCGGGGAAGGATACGCTGAACCAACAGCCGCGACGGCACCGCCCTGGTCCGGAAACCTCACGCATGGGACGCAAGATGAAGAGCGAAAGAGCCTTGCACCGCCCCTGAGCCACCCTCTGTTCATGTGGGCGCATGAAGCGGACAAACGCATTTGCAGAAAGAAATCGTCTTTGTGCTCGCTTAGGCCCGCAACCGCTCACAGGCATCATTGATCACGGATCAGTGATCAGCCCGTTGTCGTCAGTATTCGGAACAGGATTGGGAACAAGATCAGACATGCTCTTTTCGCCGAGCAGCCCATCGCTAGGAGTAGGGATCATCAAACGGAGCGCACTCCATCTACATACATGTATGTACATGCCGTGGCCGCTTGTTGGATGCCTTTCATTTGCTGTCTCGAAGGACTGGGTGCCATGATATCATGGCACCGGATCGCAACCCCAGTGGATACGGGAAACGGGGACAGAAGACATGCATGCAGCGAGCTTTTGTGCGCGCAACGAGACTCCACCGCGGAAACATGATGCTCCTTGTAACTTGTGGACAGTGTGAACGCTCGATTGCTTGCAGCATGTCAGGTGTTACTTTTGTAAGCCTCTGTCAGGTCGACTGTGCGGAGGAGAGGAGGGAGACTCGCAGACCTGCTGGGCGCTCCTGGATCCAACGATGTCATCAGACTCATCACTAGGCACTGCCAACTGGGCACCAACGTGCCAGATGTGGAACGATGAGTTGCCCCTCCGGATCTCCGGGTAATCTGAAAATATCGACATCGTCGTGCAAGCAGCTTGCCACTACGTGGAAACGCGGTGTACAATCCGAGATGCCCTTGGCTGGTGGCGATTCTGCCCAAGCTGCCATGCTGGCCTCGCCTGGCAGGCTGGCAGGCTGGCAGGCTGGCACTGGGCAGTCACAACCACGGCACTAACAAGGTGGCTTGGTCGCTCCTGCCCGTTCTGTCCGATGGGCATCGTTGCTCCTCTTTCGTCCTCTTTCGTCCTCCTTCGTCCTCTGCGACGGCAACCGACGGAACCCGTGTCTCTCGACGCCTCTCGACGCTTCTCCATTTGATGTTTATTTGCTTCGTGGTCTCGGCAGTCCCGTCTCTGGTCTTTGGAGCAAGATGACAAAGTCGGTGACAAGCTACTTTTGAGACTTGGGCGAGGACACCATCCCTGGCACCTGCCCAGTGCCCATCCATCCTCGCACCCACCCACCCACACCTCCCGTCCTTGCTACCCCCCGCTTTCGGCCAGGCACCCTCGAGTCCTCGACGTCGCGGCCGAGTTTCCTCGACCTTCTGCTCTTCTACAGTCCGATTGTCCGGCTCGTCAATGGCCATGACAGATAGTTCAGCTCAGAGTGAGTGAACAAGGACGTGCTGTCGCTACGTCGCTACAGTGGCATCTGTGCAACACTCTCTGTAACGATCCGGCCACAGTGTTGATGAGGCATGACGCTAGTGGATGGCTGTTCTGCTGTGCAATTGTTACCTTGACATCGGGTTTCCTATTTCGGCAATGGCGCGCTCCATCCCTCATCCCTCATCAGATGTCTGTGCAGAGCTGCTGAACTTTCAGCTTCACCACCTTCGTCAACACCGTCAAAGTCTGTCACGGACCTGTTTGATCAACTTCCCTGGCTTCATGGCTCATGTGCCATTCAAAGGCCCGGGAGTCTTTGCGCAACCAGCCTTGGCTGCGACCAGTCTCAGTGCTGTATCCCACCAGTTCCAATTCCATCGGGATTCTCATTGCAAAATAACGCAATTCCGCCCCCCAAGCCCACCACTGGCTTCGCCTTGAGGATGTGACCTACCTAGGTAGCCAGCTAGGGTGAAGTTGACAGATGACGGTGCATATACTTCGGGATACCTCCGACTCCGTCTTTGCAGATCCACCAATCAAGTTGGAAATGATCGACTTCGTTCAATCGCAGACCAACGCCACATCAAGCCCTGGAGGCTCCAAGCCTCCAACGCGACCGATGTGCGGAGTTGGGCGCAGTTCAGGCTTATTTGTTTCCCCCTTTCGCCGGACGACGACTGGCGTTGTCTTCGAGAAAGGACATCGGAGCTTCCAAGCATCTCGTGCTCACAAGATTTGCTGGCCATGTTTCTCCGTGGAAGAAACCAACAGACGATCGGGCAAACTTGAGCGTAGAGCTTCCAATTGTGAGCGAAGATAATGCGGAGGAAACCAGAGGACGCTGGGCAATATCAACCAACCCAAGCTGGCTAGGGTGTGGATTATGACTGAAATTCTATCACATGTTGTGGGTGCGAAAGCCCATCACGAGCTTCTTGTCCTAGTCTGCAATGCCAATAGCTCTATATTTGGCGACTCACTTGTTTCTTAGCTCGACATATTGATGCGGATGGCAAAAACATCCCTGAAAAGTCTGCGGAACTTATCTCGTTCGTGTTCCGATCTCATCACGCATGCCGTGTCGACCGCGTGACTACCCTGCGCATCTGAAGTGCAAGATCTGAGTCCATGTCGACGCTCGATTTCGGTGCCCCAGAAAATCGAGATCAGGTTGCGCGAGAGACGTCGTCCAGCAACTCGTGGCTCGCCCCAATGTGTCACCTACTTTACCGTCGACAAATGTGGAGAAAAGGGCAAAGCATTGGTGCGCTGATCTTTGCCAGACTGCGAGACAATACCATGTCAGAAATGCGAGTTGCTCTGTCCAGAGGGTGTTCAAGGCTGACTGTCCGCTATCGTCGTCGGTGTAATACAGGGTTTGGTCTTCCAGTCCTCCATATCAGTCCATCGCAATCTAAAGCGGCTGCGTGATGGCAGGGTGACATACATACTTTTGGATGGAACGGCGCCAGGTTCAGCAACTGGAAAGCTGATCCTCAGAAGGGGTCTCGATCCTTGGCGGTAATGGCAAGCTGGTTTCGGCACAGCCCTGCGAATAGCTTCAGCTACTCCAGCTTCCCCAGACAGGAGACGAGACCGACTGCACGCCTACACGGCAGGAGGCAATCCGATGTCTGATGCCAAACGATGCTTGCTTCACCCAAAGATGACAGTCAGTTGGCCGATTTCGCGGATCAGGGACAGGCGCCCGAGGAGAAAATGCCAACGTGGAGCACCGAGAGAAGTACAAGGCGAATCGCTGCGTGGAAGTCTGACCCAGTTCTGCAAGCCAACTGTTTCGGACACAGATACACCATGCCAGATTCCGAAGGCCGTTCCAACTTCCAGATGGACGACGGCACCCATTCATTGCATGGCGGCACATCATGTTGCAACGAGGCGCAACCACACCACACACAAGCACGAGCAGTAAGCCTATGATATATGTGTACATTGACCACCACTACTACTTCGCAGTCTGTACCTACGTGCAGACCATCGGGAAAATGCTTGACATCTATACAGGGATATGGCAATGGCATTTGGGCTTGACGGCGTTTTTGTGCGGGCTGCCCGTTTCAGCAATGGCCATGAGAGCCCTGCTGTTCTTCCGAAAGAACCAGGACCCGCGCCTGATCACAGGGGGGGCCTCTCATTATTTTGTGAGTGTCGACTGGGTATTAAGGAACGTTGATAGAGTATGCACTCAAGGAACTACAACGGAACATGGTTTGGCCCGCTCCTCCGTGAGGACTGAATACAAAGTCCCCATTCTCCTGTACAGCAAAGCTGACACAATGACAAGAAAAGCAGCGCACTCGATACACAAGTATAGACACAATATTTTATTCTTCTATCACCAGACGCTTGCATGAAAAGGCGTCCATTGCATGTCTCAATTCCCCCACCCCATCGTCCCCTCCGTTATGCAACTCACTATTCGATCCGTGGACCAGCTTGCAGGATGAACCCCCCCCCCCCTCCCGTGAGAACGAACATGCATGCCCCTTTTCTTTGTTTTTCCAGCCCAGCAAGCTTGGAACTGGCATCGATTGCAGAGTGATTCCCAGCAAAGGAGCGCCGAGAGGCTGCTTACTTACTCTTGATCAAGGGCGGTGTCGGTGTCGCTCACATTATTGATCATCGACCAATTCATCGTTTCATTGCCCGAGGGCCGAGACTAACCAAAGCATGAGCTCATCGTGGTACTTTTTCTTCCTTTCGTTGAACAGCCAATGCTTCCCACATTGAGCTCGCCTTGCAGTTGCCTCTGCAGCAGTTCGAGAGTCCTGGCTTCCATTCATCGTGCCGATGTATGCACATATGATGCCACACAGTAAGGGGTGACATCCACCGTGCGGCTCATTCTTCTGCAACCATCCATCGGTTGAACGGATGATCCAATATTTGTGGCACGCATATGTATGTATGTATGTATGATTCCATGCATGCGCGCGTGCATCGATGCATGCATACTACTCCCCCCTGTGGTTATTCAGCATCAGCATCAGCATCAGCATCAGCATCTCCCATGCCCGTCATTACGAGCGGGCCTGTGCTTTTCTCAACTTCAGTTTCTCCCTAAGGCCAGCCAGACTGTTCGAAGTATTGGTATGGCTTGCTTCAGATGCATTCCCATCTTGCTTCTGACGCTGTGACGGTCCCGACACGTTTCGGAGGTTGTTGGATCTAGAATCACCCTGGTCACTTTCCCCAGTGGACTGTACGAGTTCCCGGAATGAGCCGTCTTCCAACAGGACCTGGGGTTTGTTGCATGATCTTGGTCGTCCATGTTTGGCAAATAAACTTCCGAACGTAGTCTTTCGGTGTCCCGCGCTGCCCCTGTCCTTGTCCTTGTCCTTGCCCTGTTCCTGCTGCCCAGCAGATGCGCAATCCGGGTCTGCTGGGTGTCGAGCATGGCGCGAGACCACCACGGATGCCAACCTGGACGCGGTATCGTGATCGCGAAGCGCCAAGGCCGTTGATCGGCCCGAGACAGCGCGCACTCTGACCGGCGAGAAGTCGGCGCCGCGAGCGGGACGAGATCCTTCGCCGTGTTCTTCTACTTCATGTGTATCGGAGCTTCTCCGAACGGCCAGCCGAGGGAGCAATGTGAATGCTTCGTGGCTCTTCGCTCTGTTGAGAGCAAAGCTGGAGCCGTAGCCACGACGAGCTGCGCTCCCTCTATGATCTGGTATGCGCGGGAGATGCGATGGCAGCTGAGATAGTTGGTCGGTACATGTGTCTCTGGCGGGTGAAGGGGGGGAGTGCAGCTGATGCGTCGGACGTTGCTTGCCGTCCACGCATGACATGGGGAATTTGACGGAGCCGTTTCCAGTGCGATGGGGCGGTCCGTGGGCGACTATCACGTCCTCTTGGCCCAGAGTGGGTGAGTCGGGAAGGGGTGTGTACGGCATCTGCAGAGGGAGTTGCGGGGAGGAGGGCGAAGATGCCATGTCGTGGCGAGAATCGAGAAAGGGGTCCTCGAAGGGGTACGAGGACGACGTACTCGGCGATGTCAGCCGATGAGCGGTGTGGCCCAGGATGGATTCCAAGCTGGCATGTCGGGTGTGAGAAGCCGACGTTGGTGTATGGGCGTGCACGGAATGGCGGCGGCGGTTGTCGATGCTTGGACTGCTGCCATGTTGGCTTCTGCTCGTGGAAGCATCCGCGACGGCCGTGTCTTCTCCCGACAGGCCTGAGCCGATGTCGTCCACTCCTGAGCCTCGACGCGACGTGAAGAGGATGCCTGGCGAGTGCTGCTTGCATGCCAAACTAGAGCGAGAGCTCTCGCTGGCCGTGTCGGCGCCATCCATGATCGAGGCGGCTACGGATTGGATTCTGCCCGGGAGGCGGAGGCCGTCCACTTGCAGCGGTTTACGCCGCACGGTTGATGACACCACGCGGGTGGTGTCTTGCGGCGAGCGGTCGCGCCTCCTGGAGAACAGCGGGAGGGGATGCAGCGACTCCCTTGACGAGGAGGCTTCCGAGGCCGGCGCATCGTCTGACGACACATTGGAGCGCGTCACCGACGGGGTCTCGCACGCCGCGTGGCCCGGACCGTGAAGAGTAGTCGGCTGTCTCTTGCCGTGCGCGAAGCTGGACGAGCCGCCGTCCCACGGTGAGGGCGTCCAGGCGACATTCTCAGCCAGCGTCGTGAGAGACGTTCTCTTGCCCTCGGAGCTCATGGAGCGATGACGCGATCTCCGTCGCGGAGGAGCAGCAGCCAGGTCGTACGGGTCGATGGCATTGCTGATCCCGAGGGCAGCGAGATTCATGACGGACGGCATCAGGGTGGTGATGCCGCCGAGATGAAGAGAGAGTCGGGGACAGCCGCCGGCCGCAATCGGCCGTGCGAGGTCAGAGGAACCAGCCGATTGGGGGGGAAGTCGTGGAAGCTGCTGCTGCTGCTGCTGCTGCTGCTGCTGCTGCTGCAGGCTGAGATGATCTTGTCGAGACCGGCCGTCTTCCTCAGGCGAGTCGCACCGCTTGATGACGCGCGGTATGCGAGGGATGATGATGAACTTCTCCCACCTTGGCGTCCAGAACCATTCCTTCCGCGGGGCAGGAAGCAGACACTTTTGGCCCCTCCTCTGCGCGTCGACCCGATGGAGCATGTACACGCGGGTGTACTCCATCGGTGACAACCGCGGCGGCGCGAGCGAAAAGTCGAGGCACAGGTCCAGACAGCCCTGCTCGTCGTCCTGATGGCCCGCAGACCAGTCTGAAGGAGCAGGCGACGAGACACCCTCACTGCTCGGACTCTTGTCGGTCCGTGGCGGTCCCCGCCGGTCGAGCGAGATCACGAGCGGCAGACTGCCGGCGTGGTTCGGCGTCGGGTCGGAGATCTGACTCTTGAGCGACACCTTTCTCTTGCCCCTCTGGGACGACCTGGCGCCTGCCGCGGCCAGGGGCTGCTGCTCGCTCCTCCTGGAGGCCGAGGCGTTCAGATCCCGCGTCGGGGCCGCAGGATTCGCCGTCATCAACGACTCCGACTCCCTCCTGATGCGCTCCAGGAGCTTTCCGAACAGTTTCGGCGTCGTCGCCGACTTGAACGCCTCGGGGATGGGGGGCAGGGGCGGCGGCGGCGGCGGCGGCGGCGGCGCCTGCGGGAGCTCATCACCCTGTTTCCCTCTGCGCTTCTTGGACAGTCTGCCTTTTTTCCCGATGGCGGCCCGCGCTGCGAGCGCAGGACCTGCCGCCGGTGCGTCCCCTCCGCTGTCGTCCTCACTATCGAAATTGTACTAGAAGTCTCGATTGGAACGCGTCTTGGGGATCTTGAGACCCAGTCCTGCCAGTTCGCCGTCGTTGAGGCCCAGGTACGGCGCCAGCGGGTGGACGTGATATTCTGTCCGGGAGAGATCCCCCGGGTAGACCAGCACGTCTGGGGCGGAAAAGTCCATGGCGAATGCCGCGCCGTCCGTCTTGGCGGGCGACAGCTCGCGGCCCGGCATGCCCCTGAGGAGGGGGGGGAGGGCCACGGACGGGATGATGGAGTTACTCGAGGTGTGCGCCGAGGAGCGGATGGACACGATGGACATGTCGGCCACTGTGCTGGTGTCGGGAGAGGCGCCGGCGTCGAAGGAGCCAGGCGCTGGCTCCGTGGGCTCCGTGGGCTCCGTGGGCTCCGGGCTCTTGGACCCGTCCTGATGGCGGACGAGGATGCTCGACGGCGTCAGCGGCGGCGTGCAGCCCAGAGACAGGCCGCTGGAATGGAGCTTTACGGCGTGGAGGATGCCGAGACACGTCATCTCCATCTTCTTTGCCTCTCCGATGTAGCTGCCCAGTTTCTGCCTCGTCTCTTCGTACGAGGGGATGCTGCACCGCGAGGTAAACCTGTCTGGGAACGGTTGACTGTCCGGGTGGTGGTGGCCGGTCACGTCGCCGCCGCCGCTCATCAGGTGCGCGTAGACACAGAATCGGATGCTGTCCCGCAGCCCCGGCGTGCAGGGCATGAGGTCGAAGCCTTCCCATGACGGCTCCCTCACACCGCCGCCTGGCGTGGCGCAATCGGCAAAGTCGGGTGGAAAGAGGGTGTTGAGCCGGGCCATGACTCTGGCGGCGTCGTGTTGGGGCACGGGACCGGGACCGACCGGCAGCATGTCCATCAGACACTGGACGCGGGCGGCTCACGAGGTCAGTCTCTCCTTCTTTTTTTTTTTTTTTTTTTTTTTT
>SRQA01000939.1:0-14442 GCA_018360365.1 Claviceps citrina | reverse complement strand
GTGCCCCCTTTTTTTTTTTTTTTTTTTTTTCAAATACTCTTTCAGATTTGTGTCAAGTGTCCTCGATCGGAGAGGGCGGCAGCATTTTGTGAAGAAGAGAAAAAAAGGCTGGACTTATGGGCGTTCATGACGGATGTTTGTAGGAATAGGGTAGGTCGAAGGTCGTGAAGGGACCGGAATTATCACGAGCAACGTGGATGACAGCCATTTTAAAAAACTACAGCATGACAATGACTCTGGAGAAACCTGATGAAGGCGTAGTCTAATTAGGCGAGAAGAGAGGCTGGAAGCTATACTGAGCCCAGTTGTTGCCATACCGAACAAGGTGGACGATGAGTTTGTGAGCAGTAAGTATTATGGCAATCGCCACGAAAAGCCGCACCTTTTTTTTCTTTTTCTGAGTGTGTGTGTGTGTGCCATTCACACCTAAACCCCCGCCCCTCGCTGGAAAAACAAAAGTCTAGAATACAGCCAGCGATTCGCCAGAAGGAAAAAAAAACCAAAAAATTAAAAAACAGCCCTGCCAACATTACATCTTGGCCGCCGCCTCTGCCTCCCGCTCTTCTCTGCGCTCGGCGGACCGACGCTTGAAGCGAATCTCTGCCCTGCGACGCTCACCGCCGTCAATCTTCTTCCTCCGGCGCTGCTCCCACATGCCCTGTATGACCTTGACGACAGCACCGGCGTCTCCCGGCAGGGCCCTGGCGTAGGGACCGGCTATCTCATTGAGGCCGCGGACCACGTACCCCTTCGGCCTGGGCAGTCTCTGCACGTCCAGGTCCGACTTCGCGCCGGCGGCGTCACCAGCACCATCACCGCTCGGCACATTGACCACCCACTTTGCGTCGCTGACGACCGAGGCCGGCGGCGTGGCCACCTTCAAGAGGGCCTGCCCGTCCTTGACGAACTCGAAATCGCCGCCGGGGCCGAGCGCGCCGTTGCGGTAGCGCTCCATCCACTGGAGGAGATATCTCCGGCTCCGGACCGGCTCGATGCCGAGGGCCTTGAGCTCGGGCGACGTGAGGGAGAAGAGAGACTCCCAGGTCGGGAACTTGGACGCGTGCCTGTGGAGGCCGCGCCCGATGAGGGTCAGGAAGGTCGGCACGTCGGGGACGAAGGGCCGCGGGGGGGGGATCGGGTGTGCCGGCCGGGTCTTGTGGAGGGACCGGCTCTGCGGGACGTTGGGCGGGAGGAGCGGGAGGAGCGGGAGGAGGCAGGTGCTTCTGCTGGGGTGGGCGAGGAGGCGGAGTGAGGGTCGTAGGGATAGCGTGGGGGGCTTCATGGTTGCTTGCTCGGTTGCGTGCTCGGTTGCTTGGTGGTGGTGGTGGTGATGGTGGTTGAAGGAGAAGTGAGCGTGTTGACTCGAGGGCGAATTGCACGCACGCAGCGCAACGACGGCAACTCCCAGGATTTCAAGGAACAAAGAAGAGGAAGAAGAAGAAGAAAGTCAGCAGAAAGAGCGCATCAATTTGGCATGTGCAACGGAACGTGAGCCTGAGATGATGCGATGGCCTCGGGACAGACGGTGCCGCATCTAAACGTGCTGGTCAGTGGTGGGAACCGAGAGGCCATGTTTTTTTTATCGCCCGTGGTCACGTGTGTGGATCCCTTTAGATAGTCATCTCGCTTTATTGCAAAGAGCGCAGTCACCGCCCTTTGCCCTGTGCGCCACTAGGGCACACAGGAGCTCTTTTCCGCCCATATCTGGTGTCAGGACTGAAGGGCCAAAGAGGTTGCCTCAGGCCAACAAGGACAATGCACAAGCGTGCTAGCTTGTGGCGCCTGACCGGCGCCCTAGCTAAGAGCACATAACCTATAATATATATGCTAGAGGCCTCTGCTATATATAGATAGGGGGCAAGAATTAATATAGTTATATATTATAACCTACCTTCTAGTTTACTATAACCTCCTTGCGTCTCTTACTTTAGTATCCCTAGATTAACCCCTAATAATTTTAATTCTTTTTCTTTCTACTAGACTATTAGACTAAGGAAGGTATAATAGCCTAAACTAGACTCTATGCGTATAAGTAATAAATTTGCGGAGATAGTAATAGACTTATAATTAAGTTAAACAAGCTAGGTAAAAGTAGTAACTTTAAAAACCCTAGAGATTCCTATAACCTGCTGCTAAAAACCTTTACTAGTAGTGCTTTTTTAATATAGTTAAAGCTTCTTAGCGTTAAATAAGACTTATATATATCCTACTATAAGCAAAGGTATTGTAATTAAGTAAGCTGCTCCCTCTTCGTGTAGCTAAAGCTTGCTTACTTTAAATATGCTATATTTACTACCTTTATAAACCTTGCCTAGAATAAGTAAGCAGTTTCTATACTATATAGTTAAAGCCTATTAGTATTAAACAAGCTTATTATTATACCTTTTAAGAGCCTTGCTAGGGATAGCAGACTTATATATATTTTATTAAGATTAAAAAAGCTTTAAAGCTTATTAGCTTTAAGCAAGCTAAGTCTACTATCTCTTAAAAAAGAGTTATAAGAAATAATAAATTTATATATATCCTATTAAGACTAAAGAAGCTTTAAGGCTTACTAGCTTTAATAAGTTAATTTACACACCTTTATAATTACTACTAAATAAATAAGAGATTTATATATGTAGCTATGCTATAGCTAAGCCGTTTCCTTTATATATAGTTAAAGCTTATTAGCTTTAGACAAGCTTATATATATTCTATTTAAGATTAAAAGGCCTTGCTATTAAGTAAGCTGCTTTCTTTATATATAGTTAAAGCTTGCTAGCCTTAAATAAACCTACACACACTTTATTATACCTAGAAGGCCTTATAGTTAAGCAAGCTAATTACCTTATATATAGACAAAGCTTATTAGCTTTAAATAAGTAACTTTTAATACCCTTAAGACTTTGCTATAAATAATAGACTTACCTACGCTCTATTATAAATTAAGGGCTTAGTAACTAAGTAAGCCGCCCCCTTAACGCATAGTTTAAAGCTTACTAGCTTTAAGCAAGCTACCTTGCATACTTTTAAGAGATTACTATAGAATAATAATACATTTCCTATAAGAAATTAAAGGCTTTACTATTAAGCAAGCTACGCTCTCTACATATAGTTAGAGCTTCCTAGCTTTAAATAAGCTGCTTTTAATATATTTAGATTCTTATTATAAGATAAAGATTAAAGGCTTTGTAATTAAGTAAGCTACGAACTCTATATATAGTCAAAGCTTACTAGCTTTAAACAAGCTGTTTTTAATATAGTTAAGATCCTTACTAAGTAATAGAGATTAATAGCTTTATAATTTAAGCGAGCTATGTATACTATATATAGTTAAAGCTTAATAGCTTTAAATAAGCTATTTATAACATATTTAGAATCCTTACTAAGCGAGAGGAATTAAAGGTTTTGCATTTAAGCAAGTTATGTATTTTATATATAGTTAAAGCTTACTTGCTTTAAATAAGCTGTTTTTAATAATTAAGACTCTTACTAAGTAATAGATTAAAGGCATTATAATTAAACAGGCTGCGTACTTACTATATAGTTAACATGTGTTTGCGTTAAGTAAGACTATATTCGCGCATTTAAGGAACTTACTACTAACTATAAGGACCTTGCTTTAAAGCAAAAGCTAGCTAGTAAGTAAGTATAAGCCCTTATAATATTTAACTTACTTAATTTTATAGAATATTATACTAGGTTAGCTATAACCCCTATTCTTAACTATAATTACTAATAAGATTAAAGCGCATAAGCTTTACACTCTCCCTAACTAAGAAAGAGAGATTAGCTATTATTACTATCTTTATCTCCTAAACTTCTTGCCCCTAACTAAGATAAGGTTAAAGTATATAAGCTTTATACTCTCCCTAACTAAGCATAAGACGTTAGCTATTATAGCTATTATTACCTTATAAGCTCTTTATCCTTAACTAAGTTTTGCTAAGATAAGTTTTAAAGTAACTAAGCGTTAAATTATCCCTAACTAAGAAGAGAACCTAGCCTTTACTGCTATTTAACCTTTTGTCCTTAACTAAGTTTGCTAAGATAAGTTTCGAAGCAATAGAGTATTAAATTATTCCTAACTAAGAAGAGAACCTAGCCTTTGCCGCTATTTAACCTTTTATCCTTAACTAAGTTTGCTAAGATAAGTTTTAAAGCAATAAAGCATTAAATTATCCCTAACTAAGAAAAGAACCTAGCCTTTACTGCTATTTAACCTTTTGTCCTTAACTAAGTTTGCTAAGACAAGTTTTAAAGTAATAGAGCATCAAATTATCCCTAACTAAGAAGAGAATCTAGCCTTTGCTACTATTTAACCTTTTGTCCTTAACTAAGTTTTGCTAAGATAAGTTTCGAAGTAATAAAGCGTTAAATTATCCTTAACTAAGAAGAGAATCTAGCCTTTGCTGCTATTTAACCTTTTGTCCTTAACTAAGTTTTGCTAAGACAAGTTTCAAAGCAATAGAGCGTTAAATTATCCCTAACTAAGAAGAGAATATTAGCTACTATTACTATTAACTATTACCTTAGCCTTAGAGAAAAGCAAAGAGAAGGGCAAATAAGCAAACCCCTTACTAAGTAAGACTTGTAAGTTAGTAGCTCCTTAGATAAGTTTAAGCAAACCCCCCTGCTAAGTAAGATTTATAAATAAGCAGACCCCTTACTAAGTAAGACCTATAAGTTAGCAGCTTCTTAAATAAGTTTAAGCGGACCCCCTACTAAGTAAGATTTGCTATATTATAGATTCTTAAATAAGTTTTAAAAGAGTACTAGTTATAGCAAGGGAATGCCTTTATTACGCATACTAAGCAGGTTATTTAAAGCTTAGTAAATGCTTATATAATAGCCCCTAAGTTAGTTATTAATAAAAATAGTCGCTCCTTTTTAGAGACTATATTTAAATTAAATATAATATTTCTTTATAATAATTAAGCTACTAGCTATTATAGTGTAAGCAAAGTCTTAACTAAGCAATTAGGGGATAGCTATAGCCCCTATCTAAATTATTCACATTAATAAAGCTGCTAGCTATTAAAGTATAAGTAAGTTATCCTTTGTAAGATATTTAAGTAGTTTAGCTTAATACTTATTTATGTTAATAAAGCCGCTAGCTATTAGAGTGCAAGTAAGTTATCCTTTATAAGATATTTAAGTAGTTTAGCTTAATACTTATTTATATTAATAAAGCCGCTAGCTATTAGAGTGTAAGTAGTTCTCCTTTATAAGAGCACAAGTAAGTTTTCCCTTTATATTTATATTTACTTAATAGTTAAGTATTTACACTAAGGTAGCGTTAACCTTATAGCGTATTTGCCTTATCCCCTATCCTACCTATTATTCTTAAGAACTATTAATAGACCTTATATAGTAAACCCCTTGCTATGTGATGGTATTAGGCTTTGCCTAATGTGGGGCTAATGCGGGTGCGCATTAGTGGTTATGCGCACCTTGCCTCGCGCGTAGGGCTTACGTATAATAACAGGGGGGTATTTATAGTAAGGGTATAAAGGAGGCATAATAGGGTCTTTGTGTTACCTTTCCTTCCTTTCTCTTTATGTCTTTTAATAGTATTTTAATACTTATTAGTAGTAGTAATAGGGCTAGTCTATAATATTTAAAAAATATCCTCTAGCCTTATATTTCTTTTAGCTACTAAAACAAGTTAATATGCCTTTAAATATAAACGCAAACACACAGGCTAACAGACCCGCTTCTCTTATAGTAGAAGATATAATAGTAATTCTTAACTATATTAATATAACCCTAACTATATAAGGTAATACCCTTACGGCTATATAATAGCGCCTTAATACTATATAAGAGTAGGAAGACACTACTATAGCCATAATTTAGGCTATATAAGCTACTGCTAATTATATAATTTAATCTACTACTACCACTACCTTAGCTATATTCTTTTCCTTGCCTACTAATATAACACTCCTTTCTAGGGTAACTAACCTTCCTTTACCCCCTGCTATACTCCTAGTCTACTATAAGCTAATTCTAATAAGCTTTCCTTATAATAGTAAATAATCTACCTTTAATGCCTAGCGCTTTTTTATAATATATAAGCTATAAGCAAATTATAACTTTATTAGTTTTGCTATAAACTAGTAGATATTTATTTACTAAAACCTCTTATTCTTTATTTAGGCTAAGGTTACCTTATTCTTTAAGAAGGGGGATCTTATTTACTATAACCTAGCTGCCTTTCTAAACTATCTCTCTAAGCTTTACTCTAACCCTTATTACTATAAGATAGCCCTTACTAAACTTAACTAGATAAAGCAGGCTAGTAATAAATCTTTCTTTACCTTCTTTATTTACTTTAAGTAAAAACTCTCCCTTACTAGTAGCATAAGCTAGGATAATAAGGTCTGTCTTACTAAGCTACACTATATGCTTAATAAGCGGATATATAGTATATACGTTAGCTACGGCATCTCCTATAATAACTATAATACTACTATAAAGTAGTACTACGCTATTACCCTAGACCTTAAGACCTTTATACTTAAGGATTACTTCTATACTAGGCATTTAACAAATCCTCTAGCCTAGTATTACTATACTACTAACTATAAGGGGGATATAGCTATGTTTAGGGTAAATACTATAAGGACCTAAGGCAAGGGCAGAAAGAAGAAGAAGCTAAAGGCTAAGAATATAGCCTTGCCTTTTGCTTAGGCATAAGCTAAATAAGTAACTAACTAGGAAATAGTGCATTACTAGGAGTCTAGTGCCTGCTTATGCTATAAAGAAATAGGTTATATAGCTTATAACTACTCCCTCCTTCCCCCTTTTTAGCCTAAGGTCTATATTTAGTAAGCTATTACTAAGGCTAATAACTATAAGTATAAGGAGGAGAAGGAGAATAAGATAGGAAAAGGCTAGCCCCTATAGTAAGTCTTATATAAGGGCTTCTAGGCTTTATTATATAGCAGACTCTAGATTAGAAGAAGGTAGAGTTAATAAAGTATAATAAAATTTATAAATATATAAATTACCTAGTGTTCTTTATTCCTATTCTCTTTAACTTATCCTTCTTTATAAATACCCTAATTAACTATAGCTATAAGTGCTATAGTGCTATTAGTAAGTCTGCTACTTAATAGCTAGGCCTTAAGCTTATCTAGCTGCCTTTAAGGCGCTAGGTAAGGACTGCTATTAAGGTTTAATAGTAGGGATAATAAGTACTTAAGAGGGAGTCTAGTATTACTTACCTTGCCTGTGCTGTAATTAATATTAATAGCTAGTAGTTATTTATCTGCCTTTATATAGTCCTAGGCCTTGCCTAGGACATAATCTTTAGCTTACTATAAATAGAATACTATAATATTACTCTCTATACTACTTAGTAGGAGCTAATAGTAGGCATAGCAGAAGGCCTTATAGTATAGGAGTCCTTAAGTTACGCCTAGGGCAAGGCTATATAGGGCATAATAGGGTTTGCCTTTGTGGCTATAGCTAAGTAGGCTCGCTGCCTTTAGGATATAACTATTTAGTTTATAAGCACTAGCTTACGCAAGTTAATATTTATCCTTTAGGTTACCGCGCCTAAGTTATAGCCTAAGGACCCTTATACAGCCCTGCTAGCTAAGCTTTGTAACTTTACTAATCTCTTTAATAAGTCTAAGGCAGACGCTCTCCTACCCTACTATAACACCTTAGACTACTATATTTATCTTTATAAGTCTCCTAATAAGTCCCTTTCCTCTTTCCCTTAGGGCTTATTATACTCTATGCCTTAGGACTAATTACTTAAACTCTAGTAATAGCTTATAAAGCTCTTAGATAAGGGATAAATTTAAGCTAGCTTTTCTTTAGCGGCTGCTCTAGTCCTCTTAGTTAAGAAGGCTAGCAAGGGCTAGTGGTTTTATATAAATTACTATGCTCTTAATAAAATTATAAAGTAGGACTGCTACCTATTGCCTCTTATTAAGGAAACCCTTTACTCTCTAGCCTATATATAATAGTTTACTAAGGTAAACGTTTAGGTAGCTTTCTATAAGCTATAGGTTACTAAGGGGAATAAGGCTTTTATAGCGTTCTAGACATAGTTTAGGCTATTTAAGTAGCTTATTTACCCCTTTAGCCTAGCGGGTGCGCCTACTACTTTCTAGCGTTATATTAATAACGCCCTTAGTAATGCTCTTAGCAACTTTATTATAGCATACTTAGATAATATCCTAGTTTATTTTAGTAGCTTAAGGCGCGATTATTTATAGAAGGTTTATATAGTTTTTAGCTGCCTATAAGTAGCGGGCCTTTACCTTAACCTTAATAAGTCTGTCTTTACTACCTAATAGGTTTACTACCTTAGGTATATTATTATAGTAGGTAAGAGTATGCGCCCTAACCCCGCTAAGGTCTAGGCTATTTAGGACTAGGCGGCCCTAACAAAGCTATAGGGTGTATATAGCTTCCTTAGTTTTATGAATTTTTACTATAACTTTATTCTAAATTTCTCCTAAGTTACTAACCCCCTTTATAATCTTATAAAGAAGGGCATTCCCTTTGTCTAGGGGCAGCAGGAGGCTTATGCTTTTAATAAGCTTAAGTGCCTCTTTATTTTAGACCTAATCCTAGCTTAATAGGACCCTAACTAGGATATAATAGTTAAGGCAGATTGCTCTAGTATTGCCCTTAGTAGTTACCTCCTCTAGCTCTAGATAGATAGCATTTAGTACCTTATTGCCTACTACTTAGCCTAGCTAACCCCCCCTTAGCAAAACTATACTATTTATAATAAAGAGCTCCTAGCTATTATCTCCTGCCTTAAGGCATAGTTAGCTAAGCTCTAGGGTATCTCTAAGCCCTTTACTATTTATACTAACTATAAGAGCCTTAAGTACTTTATAACCCCTAAAATTATAACTAAGCATTAAGCTTACTAGGCTAAGATACTCTTATAGTATTATTACTACTTATAGTACTAACCTATGTAGCACTAGTAGTATACTAATACGCTCTCCTAATAGGGCTAGGATAAGGTAGGGCTAACCTTATAGTATAGCTACCTTCTTTAACCTTTATTTATTTAGGCTATCTTTATAAGTAACCCTAACCCCTTTAGTACTAATATTACACTACTCTTTAGTAACTAGGTTTTTTCCTCTCCTTACCTTTAGGCGCTCTAGAATATAGTAGTTACTTATAATATAGTATACTACTACTACCTTACTACTATCCGTAGGAATATATAATAATTCCCTATAAAGGCTAAGATAAGGGAGCAGATTATAGACTATAGTGTTAGCGCTTATAGGGTGCTTTAGTTCTGTAGCTAAATATAAGTGCCTTAATAAAAGCTATTAATAACCACCCTTATTTAGGAGTGCTATAAGTTACTAGTAGTAGGCTATTTAGGTTATAACACTACCTTCTAGACCCTTTAGTAATAGTTCTACTAGGCAGGCATATCCTAAGACATTGCCTACTATATCTAGAATTATTACTACTATAGTAGCTATAAGAGCTACTAGTAGTAGCAGGGCCTCCTAAAACCCCTCCCTATTCCTAACTGCTTTTAGTTCTAGATCTTAGTTAACTTTATAATAGGCCTGCCTGCGCGCGGGCTATCTAATCCCTCTTTTCTTATAGTAATTATAAACTACCTTTCTAAGTTTATTTAGCTTAAGGCTATAACTAGTATCTTTACTAAGGCGTGTGTAAAGAGGTTTAAGACATACTAGTAGTAGTTCTATAGGTTCCCTACCTTTATTATTACTAACTATAGCTTAGACTAGCTAAGTAAGTTCTAAACTACCTTATACTTAATTATTAAGACTAAATAGTTGCTTTTTACCTCCTACTACCCCTAGACTAATAGGGGCATAGAGTAGGCTAACTAGGAGGTGTAGGCTATCCTATGTTTTTATATTTCCTTCTTATAGTTTAATTAGCCTAAGCACCTAGTAGCATGCTAGCTTATGCTTAATAATTAAGCTTCCTTTATTACTAGCTTTAGTCTAAACTAGCTACTTTATAAATATAATATTAATCTAGTTTAGGTTCTTATAAACCTTACTCCTAGCATTACTATAAGCGCGGGATAGGTAGCCTAGTTTGCCTTATAACTTTAGGAGGCTTCTAAGCTAGCTTAGGTAGCTATTACCTTTACTTAGTAATAATAATAGGATAGCATAGCTACCTTCTATTACCTTATAGAGTGGTTTTAGGTTAAGGACTAGGTATAGCTCTTCCTTTACTATATTAAAACTAACTACCCCTCTAAGAAGCTAGACTAAGTAATGGCTAAGTACTATATTATAGCTATTCTTATACTACTAATAGTTTATCTTAATATACCCTAGGGCATTTACCTTATCTTCTATATTAACTTTATTAAGCACACTACTACTAATCTGCTCCCTAGCTAGCCTTAGTGTAATACACGCCTAGGGCTTATATAAGTGTAGAATAATAAGGATAATAAGCTTTATAAGGAATACTAGGTTAAGAAGGTACTAGCAGCCTATAACACACAGGGCTATGGGTACTATTAGGATGTCCTTATTAAATAAGTAGGATACTTAATGCTAATATAAGAGCTACTTAAGAACCTAGCGGACATATAGGCCTTAGTAAACTATAAGGCAGAATAGGGTAGTGTATAGTATAATAATAGTCCCTAGCAAGTTCTTAAACAGGGTTCTCTTATAAAGCTATATATATTTACTGCTTAGGGCCTAACTTACCCCTAATTAGTTTCCTTCCCCCTCTTTCCTACCTACTCTTTTTTCTCCCTTACTTTAGTAAACCTTATATTAATTACTAGGTAACTCTAAGAGTAGCTTATTATTATAGGGGTTAGGGAAGGGGGTATTATACTATATTTAGGATAGTGCTATTAAGATTACCTATACATCCTTCTTATCTCTCTCTTAGTAGTGTTAATAGCTCTCTAGCATATGCCCTTATAAGGTATATTAGGAGTATTAGGGGGTGTTTAGTAATTCCTTTACCTATAGGCTAGGCCTATAGGATTACTATAGTAGCTATATAATGCTTTATAGTATTACTATTTACTCCTTTATAGCCCTTTGTATAGCCCTAAAGGACTATATAGTGTGCTACTAGTAGCTAGTTATAGCCTAGGTATTCTACTCCCCCTATGTAAATAGCACGCTTCTAAGCTAGGTAAGAGGTTAGACTAGTAGCTATATAGTGCCCTAGATAAGGGCGCTAGGGGATATAAGGAATAGGTTAGTAGCTATATTACTAGGTAGTATAAGTATAGCACTCCCTATAATAGGCGTATTATTAATAAGTATAGTAGTAGTAGGGGCATTATAAATAGTCTAAATAGTAACTAGGGTATACTTAGTATAGTAGTATAGGTTAGTAAATTTATTACCTAGGGCATAGAATTTAGGTATTAAGATAGCAGCTATTTAGATTTACTAGGTCCCCTTATAATATACCTTTAGTATAATAATAGCGCGGCCCTTAGCTATAGCTTATATTAGAGCGCGCATAGTGTGCCTAATATAGGGATTAGCCGCTAGTATATATATATCTTATATATATTTCTAGCGGCCCTTTTAGTAGCTCTTATATAACTTCCCGCGGGGACTATGCTTATAGTTTAGTTTGCCTAATTAAATAGTAATAAGAATATACTAAATATAAGGCAGGTTAATAATTATAGGTATAGTATTACCTTCCTTATTAAAGTCTTCTTCTATAATAAACTTACCTAGGGCCTGTGCCTAGTGCTAGTATAAGGGCGGGATATTGCCCTATGCACTAAGAGGTAGTTATAAGAGCTAGTGTAGTGCGCTTAAGGGAGGCTATAGCAGCTATAGGTATATATAGGCAATTAGGGTAAGCAGGGGCTGCTTGCTAATATTCTAAAAGCTATATAAAGAAAATAGTGCCTAGGCGTAGCCTAGGTAGTATAGTAATAGCAAGTACTATAGTAGTAGCAGGCCTTAGGGTAGCTATAATATAATAAGTAACTAAGCATGGGATTTAATAATATAAAGTAAGCTTAAGTATAATAATAAGTTTATAAGAAGGTAATAAGTAATAAAATAAAAACTCTTTATAATAAAAGAGATAAAAGAGGATAGTTAGTAGGACTTTAGGGGCGGATAAGATAAGGTTTTTATACCTCTAATAGGCGTTTAATATAGCGTTATCTAGTCTAGGTGTTATGCGTGAATAATAATAACTATAGGTTCTTATAATACTAGCTAGCTATACTAGCTATTAATAGCTTGCTTCTTGCGCCTAATACAGGCGCCTTACTCTAACTAGGTACTAATATTAGGCAGGTTACTTAGATATAGTCTAACCACTAGCGACTATTAATAGCTTATGTCTTGCTTCTATACTAGCTATTTAGTGTAGTGTGTTATACTTACACTGCGCTTATTATGTTTACTATATTACTTATTTACGCTACCTAGTAGGGTTTATAGTTTTATTTAGTTTTATATCCCTTTATCTTAGTCTACTGCCTATTCCTAGACTATCTCCTTAACTTACTAGTCTAGTGTATATCCTAGCTAGGCTAGCTTACCTCCCCTAGTAGTGTTTAATATAATAGGAATGTTTTATTTCTTAATTTACTTGCCTATAGCTTTTTCTTACTAACCTAACGCTTTTATATAAGCAGCGTCTATATAGCATAGCCGCCGCCTAGGGCGGAAGGCTATATAATAGTATTAGGCTTTGCCTAATATAGGGCTAATACAAGTGCGTATTAGTAGTTATACGCACCTTGCCTTGTGCGTAGGGCTTACGCATAATAATAGGGGGGTATCTATAATAAGGGTATAAAGGGGGCATAATAGGGTCTTTGTGTTACCTTTCCTTCCTTTCTCTTTATATCTTTTAATAGTATTTCGACGCCTATTAGCAGTAGCAATAGGGCTAGTCCATAACATGCTATTATATTATAACTTAGTGTTAAATACACAAAACTCTTTACCTTAGGGGGTGTTATAACTAAGTAAGGCATAATATATACAAGCCCTTTTGTTAAGCCTTCTGTTATAATATTATAACCACGCGTTAATAACGCGAAGAGTCTCTTTACCTTTAAGAGTGTTATAATAAATAGCATAACGCATAAGCTTTCCTTATCAAACCTTTTGCTATTATATTATAACTATATGTTAATAACACAAGGGTCTCTTTACCTTTAAGAGTGCTGTAATAAAGAGTATAACGCATAAGCTTTCCTTATTAAACCTTTTACTATTATATTATAACCACGCGCTAAATGCGTAAGACTTTTTATATTAGAGGGTATTATAACTAATTAAAGCATAACATGCAGGCCTTTCTTATTAAACCTTCTGCTACTGCGCTATAACTAAGCGTTAACTAAAGCATAAATAAACTATATAATTAAAACAAATAAACCTACGCGAACACAAAGGAATGCAGAAGCATCTTTAAGATATATAAGCTAAGTATAATTACTATAATTACACTTTGCGCTGCTTATGCCTTCTATAAAGCGCAAGACTTTATAATGTCTTTTATATTTATAAGCTTATAGTATTTAAAGGAGCATAAGCAGGGAATATTACGTAAAGAAGCTACTAAGTAGCTATAGTATTAAGGAATTATTAAGTAACTAAGCAAATTTTTCTTCCCTATCTAAGTAATAAACAAGCAAAAGCACACACAATGCACACGCTATGTCTAAGCTATTTATTATCTTTATTAGTTAGAATATTCTTTATAATATCCCTTATAACCCTTTTTTCTATAAAGTCTAGTAAGCAAGGGGGTAGTAGCATACTAGTATTAGAGGCAGGCATAGTATCTATGCTTACCTATTAACGTAAATTAGTAAATAGCTTACAAGGCTAGCAAATAGTAAGTAATACCTATAAATTACACTACTAGAATGCGTAGGTAGTTTATAATATCCTGCTAGACCTTTGTATTATACACTGCTAGGGTATGCTAGAAGCTTGCCTAAGAAGTAATTAGTTTAATATATATAAGTAAGTTATTTATAAATAAGTATTACCTCTTCCTTACGCTCTATCTTAGTAGTAGTAGCCTATATTAATTAGTAATATGCCTAGTAACACACCTATAGAAAGATAAAAAATATATAGCATCTACTATAGTAAATTAGGCATAATGCTTCTTCTCGCCGCTACTAGCACGCGTAATATATAACTAGAGCAGCTATTTCTAGTTATAAATATCCTAAATAAGTTATTAGTAATAAACAAGCAGCAAGGTTAAATAGCACTTATAGTTACTTCTTCTTAGAAAGGCTAAGTCTTCTCTAGCGCTTTCTACTATAATATAATAACATAGTATAAATTATTAAAGACTATTAAAGTTGTTGGATTGAACAGGTCAATCAAAGTGTGTTGGATTGAACAGGTCAATCAAAGTGACATCTAGTCACAGGTATTGCGTACGCAACAAGGGGTACCGGTCAGGTTTAATAGTCAAAGGTTCTTAGTTCTT
>SRQA01000938.1:0-14446 GCA_018360365.1 Claviceps citrina | reverse complement strand
TTTTTCCCTGGTGAGGGACAAACCCCGCGAGAGAGCAGGAGAGCAGACTGCGTCGCTCCATCGTCGCCGTGCACATCAGGCACCAAGTCGGTCCTCCTCCGCGGACGCTCAGCTCGGCAGCAACCGAAGCGAGGCCCGGAGCGTGAACGATGGGTGTCCGCACAACCTGCACGTGCATGCATGCATGATGCATGTCAAACAAGCAAAGTCAAGCACACTGGGCAGTGGGCATGCAGCATGCGGCGTGCAGCGTACAGCCTGCAGCGTACAGCCTGCAGCCTGCAGCCTGGTTGATTTTCTTCGCAGACATGCGACGCTGCGCTGCGCGGCGAACACGACGACGACTCGACGACGGAGGCCCAGGATGGATGAGCACCGGCCGGAGCAAGATTCTCCGAGAAGCGGTGCGAGACGCCGAGACGGCAACCGAGACGGCAACCGAGACGGCAGCCGAGACGGCAGCCGAGACGGCCGCTTACTCATCCAACGGCCCATGGCCCAGTGGCCGCCCCGTCGTGGGGCGCAGGCAAGGAACGAAAGACGGTTTGCACCGTTTGAAACCGGCTTCTTCGTGTCGCCCGCGATGCCGAGCCGGCCTGACGTTCCAGATGCTGCCGTCCCACCTCGGCATTTGGCCGCTCCGACGAACATGTGTACATTTCATTCATGCGCCCCCCTCTGCGTCCGCCTGCGTCCTTCCTTGCAGGGCTGGCGCGCATGGCACACTGCTGCCCTCTCTCCCGTCCGTTGTTGCCGTGTTTGGCGTTCAAGTCCGAATGCATCTGCGTCTGCATTTGCATCACGCCACTGGCCATGCGTGGGCCGTTTTGTTCCTGCAGCATCATTCTGGACAGGGATCCGACCGACCATCCATATTGGGCACTGGACGTGCGTGGGTAGGTAGGACATGCTGAACGGTATATATAAAATAAAAAAAAAATCATGTGCATGTATAATAATAGCACGCCATGGTCTTTCATGCAAAGGGTCGGTTCATCTGGCACGTAAACGTAGCGTTGGGTGGCGGCGGCACCCAACCTGCGGCTGGCTGTGGCCGAAGACAGCCATTACTGGATCAGCAAAATCAGCAGTCAACACGGAGTGCACCTCGTCCGTCTGGCCCTGGGAACTTGACCTCGAGAGCGCAGGATGCGCGCAGCGCCTGATCACGCCCGAGGTGTTCGACCCGCGCCCACTTGACCATCCAGTCAAGAGTCCAACACCTGCTCAATCGTCGCCCGCTCCTCCGGCCGGACCGTGAGCATCCGGCCCATCAGGTCCAGAATCGCGGCCGTCTCCTCCGGGCAGTACTCCCCCATGCCGTCCTCCCGCCGAAATTCCTGCACCGACTCTTCAAACGCCTGCTCCATCTTGGGCCAGACGTCTCGCCCAGCTTTGGGCGCTCCGTCGGCGTCGAAAAAATCGATGCCGGCTTTCCCATTTCTGAAACCAGTCCGCCGGCAGGGGCCCCAGGGTGTCGACTATCTGACACATTACTTGCTCGTCGGAGCAAAGGTCGCTGCTGAAGAGCACTTGCATGCCCAGGATCTCCCAAATGGCTCGTGTACCAGCCAAACGGTAGACCATCCTCCGTAGCCCAGCTTGTTCTACCACTTCGTATCGGTTGTGAACAACATCGCCGATTTTCACGGGATGATAGCCGCCCCTTTGTGTAGCCTTCCAGCCTCTCGACCCCGTCAATCACATGGTATTCATAACCTATTTTCTTTCATTTTCTTCGCCCCGCTCATGGTCGAAGAGCGGCGGGCTGTGCTCATTGGACAGCGACGGGCCGAAGACGGTGGCTGGGACATGCTAGGATCGCGTGCGAATGGTGCTTGTTGCGATATTCGCGACTGGAGAGGTCTGTGTCTGGGGCTGCGAAACAAGTTTCGGCCGAAGATAGATTTGAGCGCACCACTGCGGTTGAGGCACATTTTTTCGGTTCGTGGCAGGTCTGACGTTTTTGGAGGTGTGGAAGCAACGACACATCTAGCACGAAAGAGGCACTGGTACGGATACGTGATAGTATGACCTATCTAGATACATGGATACAAAAGAGAGAAAAAGAGAGGGAAAAAAGAGAGCCTAGATGTGGGCGGAAAAGAGCTCCTGTGTGCCCTAGTGGCGCACAGGGCAAAGGGCAGTAACTATGCTCTTTGCAATAAAGCGAGATAACTATCTAAAGGGATCCACACACATAACCATAGGTAACACACCCCCTAATTAACGCTAATTTAAGGCCTTTAAAGAGGGGTTAATTAACTCTATCGCCAAAATATGTAGTGTTTTCGCGAGCGCGCAACACACCCCTAAAGTAAGCTTAAGGTAAGTTTTTCGCCTCTTACTTGCCGCGCCCACTATACATAATGCTGCCCTCCGCAGCCGGGTCAAAAGCTTCCTTTTTCCTCCTTTAACAACCTTCGCGATCAAAAAAACACACACACACACATATAATAGGCGCCATTACTTGCTAGAGAACTGCGCTGCTAGCGGGAAGGGGAGCGGGGGGAGCTAGCAACGCTAGCTCTAGTAACTCTAAGCTTATAAGCTTAGAGACGCTATTGCCTATAGCTTCCGGGGAGGAGGAGGAGGATATTAGTCCTCCTAGTAGCGCTAAGGGGCCTAAGGGCTTTAAGCTAGCGGGGAGGGGTTAGTAAATAGTATACTCCCTTGCGCTTTTCTTCTTCCTAATATTATTACTTACTAATTTTTATAATAGCCTACTATCCCTACTAAAGGTGCGGAGCGCACACACTCTTACTAGAGATGTGTGCGCTCTTACATCTATAGCAAGGGTAATAGGCGCTACTTTAATTATGCTTAGGGGCATAGCAAGCGTTATTATGCTTATAAGCAGGGGAATCACAAGTATTCCCCTTTGCCCTCTATTATAGCTCTTATAGCCAGACAGATAATAGCAGCGCAGGGCATTAATAGTTAGGTAAGAAGATCTCCTTCTCTGTGTGTGCTCTATTTCTAACGAAAGAAGCTATACAACTAGTGCTATATAGCGCTGCGCGTGTAGCAGGACCTTATAACTAAGAAGCCCTTAGTTTATAACAACGCTCCTGCCGCCATTACTAGTGCTAGCGCGACTAACGCTATAGAGGAGAAGGTTACAACTATTATAGCACACCTTAAGAGCGTTATGCGCGCTCTTGTGTAGAAGTCTTGTTGCTTTTGTTGCTTTTCACGTGGTTTAGTTAGGCGTTTTGTTTGTTCTTCTTTTCTACGCATTAGTGTTAGTAGTGTTGAATTTCACCCTAAAAAAGTTATGTTTGCCTTAACAGCGCTTTTGCTGCTTAAGGGGAGGGCTCTTATGTAATTACTCAGGGCAATATACCTAGCTGCCCCCCCCCTTAAGTGCTAAATCCGTAATTATAATGCTTGTGTATAAAATAATTAAATTGCTCTAATTAACAAAGCTCTTAAAGCTTTCCTTAGTTCCTTAAATTGCTCTCGCAGAGTAGTGTGCACACATCCGTTTTTAATTAAATTCCACGGTTATTATAATAGCTATAAGCCCAGGAGGACTTGCAGTGCGTAGTGTTTTTGTGCCAAAAGCTCTGTTCGAAAATCCGATTACTTTTCAAGGGATTAGGTATGTAAATTAACTATTCTAAGCATCTTCCGGAATTACTTAAAGCGCTAACAATCTAATGCCTTTGTGAACCCATTAGCTAGTATATCTGCAGTGGGAAGATATAAGATTTTAAAGCTTCCTTACTTAAACTCTTACTTTAACTACATATTATAAATATCAACATGCCTTAGCCATGTATTAGTGCGTTCCGTGTCATTTAGCACCAACTAGATTGTCTGCAAATTATTATAATCAATAATCTAGTCTTTGTGAGTGTAGAGTTAAATATTATAAAAGAGGCGCTAAAGCGCTATTATCTCCCGCGCTATTTGCTATAAAGCAAGCAATTCAGCCTCTATAGTTAACGTGCTTACAGTTATTTAGCGCGTTGCCTTCTATAGGATTAGTCCTCTAAAAAGAGTAATAAAATATCCCTGTAAAGACCTGCGCGTGGTAAGGTTATTACTAAAAGAAGTGTTACTAGATATCTACAACGCGCATGTGTTACTTATACTACTATAGCATAAGGCAAGATGCCGTGTAAGGAATAAATATCTAATAGCTTAATCTACTGCCCTGCTATGCTCTCTTCCTAGATTTGTAAGGAATTACAATAGCTTTAACGCAGCGTATATAACATTAGGCCTAATTATAATTGCTATATATAAAATCAAGCTAATTCGCTCTTAGTATAATTTTATCTTAGACTTTGTGGCTTCTCCCTCGCGCTTATAGTACTCTATTACAGGGATCGGAATTGCAGGATACGTGGCTTTTTGAGCTTAGCTAAATTTCTTAGCGATTTTGTTAATGTACGCTTTGTGAGAGAGATATATTTTCCGCTCTGCTTAGTCGCGAATCACTTAAATGCCTAGAAAAAAGCGTACTTTGCCTTTTACGTCTAGCTTGTACAATTCCCTAAGGCTAGCAGAGATCTTATCTGCCCTCTTTATCGCGTCTCTGTGGAAAGCTATAATAATATTATCCACAAAGAATATAATAAATATTATATAGTCTTTTGTGTAAAAAAGGCAAGGCTCTTCTTAGCAGGCTTTGAGCCTAAGCTCCTTAAGCTTTCCGCTTAATTCCTTAAACTAGAGCTATGGTAAATCTCTTAATTTGTATAAAGCCCTTAAAAGCTCCACGTAATATCCTTCTTACTCGAATCCTAGAGGCAGATTATACGTTATAGGTATTGCGTTCTTGCTACGTATTACGTAGAGGAAGGCATTCTTTACATCCCACTACCTTGTCTCTAAGTTAAATTTCCCTATAATCGCTATAAGCACGCGGAAAGCGTGCGCTACAAGCGTTGCGGCATAGGTCTTTTTAATTGTATCCTTTGGTTAGAGATCTCCTCTCATATAAATGCGTGCTTTATAACGTTTAAGAATCCCTTTATTATTAAACTTATAAGTAAAAACCCATTTTAATAGCAAAGGCCTTAATCTGGCCGCTGTGTGTTTAATAGGAGTCTAAGTGCCCCTTTCCTTTAATTTGTTAATTTTATCCTGCATTGCTTTAATCTAGAGAGCTTTTAATAGGTAAGCTATAGCCTCTTTATACGTTCGCGGCGCCTTTACTAGGTTAGCTTGCTAGATTATTAGAGTTTTAAGGGTCTTAGCCGCGTTAGCTCTGCTCTCTTTATCATAATGCGCATTAAAGACAGAGAAAATCGTCTGCAAGCTCTCTGTGTTAATAGATTCTATAATTTATTAATTAGACGCGTTACGGATCTCTTTAGGGTCCTAGAGGCTCTGTAGGAAAGGTAGGAGATGCTTGTTAGGCTTCCTTTTCTTTAAGGCGCTCTAATCCGCCTTGCGCCCTTAAGCTTCCTTGCTAGTAATCCGTGAGCTCTAGCGCAATCCCTCTTGCAGCGTATCGCTCGATTGCTTTGTGGCAGGTTTCTTTAGTTTAGACCCTTCTAGCTAAGTAGCTAATTTATTAGAAGGTCTAGGAGTGTTAGAAGCTCCCTAAGCATAAGGCATTACATAATAGGGCTGCTCTTTATCCGTCCGCTTGCTAATCTGCGCAATTAGTTTACATTAGGTTTGCTCTTCTAACAGTTTGTTAATGTATAGGGTCTTTCCCTGTCTTAAGGTATTATTACCTTACTCTTCCCTTGCAATTACTAAGTCATAGGGAAGAGGGCTCTTAAGAGCCTTAGAGGGTGTAACTTGCGCTCCCTACGTGTCTGTCACACTTGGCGTTACTATACACACTTCTAGATCTAGTGTATGCTTAGGCGTTTAAAGTCCTATAAACTTAGGCGTTAGTAGTTAAAGATATTAGTGCTCTCTAGGGTCTTAAGGCAAATTTTCTTTACTTAGAGGAACACTCTAAGGCGCGTCTACCCCTAAGTTCAAACTCTTTAGCATATTCTCTAGCGGAAGTGGTTGTGGTAATGTAAGGATTAAATTAATATTATTGTTAAGCTCTGTGTTAATCTATAGTTTTTCAAATTAAGCTTTAAGCTTAGCTATAGATTATGCTTTAGTGCTTTCCTTAACGGGATTATAGAAGATCTTTTTATTAAACATTACATTCCTTATAGTTATTACCTTCCCTAGCTTTAGTACCTATATTTAATATATATTAGAAGCTATGTAGCCTATAAGATATCTAATATATCCCCTAGGGCTAGTTTTGTAGTGCCAGCGGCTGCGGTTAGCCTTGCGATCCCTCTGGAGAGGATAAGCGCAATATCTATACACATACAAACCGCTCTAATTGGGTTGCAAGTCTGCAGACTGCTCCTAAATTAGAAGCTACGCGTTATTACAAAACTAGGTCTTAAGGGTCTTTAATAGTGTTTTCTATCCTAATTGCTAAGAGGGGCTAATATTATGCAAAAAGGCTATAGTAAGAGTGCTCTCTAGCCACAAATTAGCTAGGAGAAACGCTCCGTTAAGCATTACGTTTAACTTTGTAGTAATTATTTGATTTGCTCTTTCTGCGTGGCTATTTAGCTTGTAAGTGTAAGGAGGAGCAAGCTCTAGTATAATACCTTTTTTGCGTGCCTAGCTCTAATACTATGTATCAGAAGCTTTGTGGATCATAGCCCTCTTATTATCTTGTATGAATCTTGTGATTAGGAGACTAAATTGCTTTGCAACCTAGGCTTTAAAGTAAAATAATACGTTAAAGACTAATACCTATGTTTTATCTAGCAACGCGTGTACCTATATTATACTAGTGTATTTATCCTTAAAGGTTAAGAGCTAATTCATCCTATTATAGCTTATTTCGTAGTCTTAAAGGTCCTAATACACCCGCTAAAAGGGCCTTAGTAATTAATGTGTTAGTGGCCTTTATAAAATCACTTTTCAAGCGAAAACCAGAGCGCAAGTCTTACAGTCTTTACGCGCTATGCCTTATAAGCGAGCACCTCTTACGCTATAACTTAGCTAGCTAAGAGCATCCTTACTAAGGTAGCCTGTATAAAGATGCTAAAGTTCTTTATTATTAGCATATAAAAGGCGCACAATTTGACTTAGCTATAAGCGTTAATTACCTCTTTAAAGGTCTAGTTAGTAGGTAGCAAAGATTACGGTCGCGTTAGGGTCTGTGGTCACATTCTTACGTTTAGAAGAGTAGCAAGAAAGAGGTTTGAATTTAAGGAAGATAATATTATACTTCCTAACTAGATTTGTAATAACAGAGCTTTTTTCAAGAGGCCTAAAGCGTAGAGAGTTATTAATGCTACAGTACCAAACGCTGGATTTTAAGAGTCTGCTCTTAGAGACAATATTTACATAGAACCCTTTAACCAAAGCAATATTGTGGAGCGTGAGATCCTTAGTGTAAGCGCTGTTTCTTCCGTTTAAGATCTTCCTAATCACACGCGTGCCTCTGCTAGAGATCTAGAAAGAGGTCGTGCTAGCTTCGAGGAAGTTATTATTAGTGTGACAGAAGGAACTAGGCACTAAGAGATTAATATTATTAACCACATGCATTACACTATAATTATTAAGAAGAGTGCTCTTAGAGAGCATATGCTTAGAGTTCTGAAGCGTTATGTAGATTCCCTATACTAGAGGAAAAGCGTCGATCTTAGAAGGGTTAAGGATTGCCACACTCACCCCCCTAGGTAGAGGGAAATTGTAAGCGTTACCCTTATTATTATTATTAATTTTCTAACTATTCTTTATAACTTTAGCGCAAAGGGACTCCCACTTACTACTCTTATAGCTTTTCTTAATCTTATTATAATTTTCTTTGCTTAGTTTGTAACTGTTTTAAGATGCCTGCCTAGTCACGGCAGCACGTAGGTTATGACACTTAGCTGGGTTCTAATAGTAGAATTTAGGCTTCTAAGCAGCTTTACAGGGGTAATCTTTATTAACGCTCTTTCCTTTGCCTTGTTTCTTGCTCGCATTCGGGTTATTAGAGCGACCTCTAAGTGTAGAGAAGACTCCCTTGCTGTAATTGTTAAAACTCTATGCTGCCTTGCAATAAAGCACAAATCTCTTAGCAGTATCGCAAAAGTTAATAGTAGAAGGGAGCTCTCCTCTATACTTAAGAAGCTTTATAAGCTTTGCTCGTGCCTAGTCTGGCTGGAATCGAGCACTAATTGCAAGGAGGAAAGATTAAATGCCGCCCGCACCCTTAATCTTGTTAATGTTATGCTTCTTGCCCTTTGTATAGAGCAAATACTACTTTGCAAGCTAAAGATCGGGGTTGCAATTCGCGCGCTTTGCCTCTTAGAGATAAGCGTTATAGTAATTTGCAGCCTCTTAACAAAGAACAAGGTTACTAACAAGGAAACGTAATTAAAGCTCTTTTATAATGTCTTAAAAAGTGACGTAAGGAGCGCTCTTTATAACCTTTAAAAATGCGTTAGGTATAGAGATTAAAGCAGGGTCTTTAGTTAAGGTAAGCTCTTTATCTTCTTCTGTTATTAAAGGCGTCTAACGCATAATAGGGTTAGCAGGAGCCGCAGAGGCTGCTTTCGCAAGCTCTTTAGTCTCTTTAATCTTATTAATTGTTATTGCGTAGATCGTTGCTTTAACTATGTGTGCGATCCAAGTCTTTAAAGCCGTCTCTTTAACCTTTTTAGCTTTGTAGGACTAAAGGTTGCTCTAATATTTAGCTTAGGTCCAGCTAAAGGCATCTTATATCGTGAGGCTCTTATTAATCTTCTTTAAATCCTTTAAGACTGCCGCAGCCCTTGCTATAGACAACGCAGCAGGAGCTTTAATAATATTGCTTAGCTGCGCTAGGAGATCCGGATTAACCAATTCCTAGATATCTTGACTGTTAGCAGTGACTTTAAGCGCGTTAATCTATTTTTCCTATTTATTAGGGGAAGACAGCTTAAGGTTATTAGGGGCGCGAAAAGTGTTATTAGTTTCTATCTTAATAAGGAATTAGGGAATTAGATTAAAAGAAGAAGGGGTGCTCTAATTAAACAATAGGATCTTTGGTAAGGATGAATCTGTGCTTTAAAACGCAGTAGATATATAATAGGAAGTTACAAGTCTTGTTAACTTCCCGGGCTTATAACTCTAGCACGAAAGAGGCACTAGTACGGATACGTAATAGTATAACCTATCTAGATACATAGATACAAAAAAGAGAAAAAAAGAGGGAAAAAAGAGAGCCCAGATGTGGGCGGAAAAGAGCTCCTATGTGCCCTAGTGGCGCACAGGGCAAAGGGCGGTGACTGCGCTCTTTGCAATAAAGCGAGATGACTATCTAAAGGGATCCACACACGTGACCACGGGCGACAACACATGAGGCATAAATAAATAGGACACTGTCGCCACGTGACTTGGCCTATCCGCCCGTCACTATCGGGTCTTTGCTTTTTTTTTTTTTTTTTTTTTTTTTTTTTTTTTTTTTTTTTTTTTTGCCTTCTTTTGCTTTCGTCCTGAGGATCACATCCACGCCCTTGACATCCGGTCCACCAATCTCCTTTGTTTTCGATGAGACGCCCGGACACGTCACATCTGTCCAGGGGCTCTTTTTGTCTTCCCGACCACGTCGTTTGAACATCGCGGCCGGCCGACTTTGAGAGTGGCGAATGCCCTCTGATCTGACTTTGTTTGGGCTAGCCATGATGGACGGGGGACTGAAGTCTTTCTCTGTGGATTGGTGAAACTCAAAAAAAAAAAAAATGTCGGTTCCCCACGTGGCTGCCATGATCCATCCAACAGAAAACCCGTTTTTAAGATTGGAATAAAAAACGGCCATGACTGACGGACGGGTATTGCCAGTATTTCGATCCACGAAAAACGCAAAAAACCCGACCGCCGAGCAAACAACGACCCCCCCCCCCCCGCGATGGCATCTTGCCGTGTCCTGGGGGCTGGCCGCGTACCCAGGATTCACCCCAAACGCTGACGCCTGCAGATTCAGCTGCCGCCACTGTTTTCTGCTGCTTGCAAATGTCAGGGCTCTGATTTGGGGATTCTGCATCCAGGCCCCGATCTTACTATCCGGCCGGTTGTGCGACTGGCGGCTTTTTCGGTATTGGATGGACCAATGTCGTACACCGCACACAACGATAGCAATGCGTCTTTCACCCCTATTTTTCACCGAGACAAAAGTTACGGAGCTGTGTAAGTGGTGGGTAGGAAAGAGTGATACGTCTGCACTTCGGCTGGTACAATGGCTGCAACACCCGATCGCGAGCATGTCCTGACTTTGCCACAGGCAGCATATAATATAGCAAACCCCCGAGGGTCATTCCGCTCCCGGAAGCTCGTGCATCTTCCTCATCGTCCGCATCATCTTCTCATCATCTTCAGCTACACCCACCCACAATGCACACCCACCATTTTCTCATCCCCGGCCTCCTCGCCACCGGCCTCCTCGCCAAGAAGCCCCCGTCCTTCACCCCGCGACGCACCCCCTGCGGCGAGACGGACGACAGGGTCTGCTACGGCGTCGACGGCGGCGAGTCCCAGAAGCTGGACGTCACGGACGTCAAATACGTCGCCGACCACCTGCGCTTCATCGGCGACAGCAACCAGGGCGCCCTCCAGTTCTGGAACATGCCCGAGGCGGCCGACTGCGCCGAGTGGACGCTGCCCATCCCGGGCGCGGGCTCCGTCCTCGCGCTGGCGAAGCACATCGACCCCAGGGTCAACTCCTCGATCCTGTACGAGGACCTGGCGCGCGCCGTCGACGGGGGCAGGAACGTGACACGGGCGCAGGAGAAGGCGTCTCTGCTGGGCGGCTGTGGAGCCAACGGCGGCCAGGCTGGGGCTCGGGCGAACCTGCTTGATCCGCTGTATCATACGAGGGAGTATGTCGAGAGCGGTGCTGTCCCGGGGGGGGTTCTCGTCAAGCTGGTCAGGGCGCCGGAGCAGGTTGTTGCGAGGCTGAGCACGGAGTTGTAGCGTATCTCGAGCATCATGGGTGAGAGGTGCTGTTTGGGGCTTTTCGTGGCCGTCCGGTTTACCGCAGATTGTTGCATGGGCGACCATCGACGTGTACGTGGATGTGAGGTTTGCCCCGGTCGATGGCTTGCTTACATCGGCGGCGTTCCTCAGATAGCAAACCGTGTCCGTCGACGCTTCTTCCTGTATCAAAACTACCTACCTTTTCTCCCGGTTTCGTTGTGTTCACGTGATTCTGGCTGCGGCTGAGAGGTCGTCGCCTCAGATTTCGGCATCGCCTTTTCGTAGCCGTGACGTGAGTCTGTGCACGAGGACGTGTTGTTGAACCTGAAAAGCAAAAAACCCCGTCTTGCAAACCATGGCAGCACTGAACCAAACGTGCCCCAAACTGATACGTCTCTTTCACCAACCTGTCCGATCTGCTCAGTTCCCCCACCTCTTCCTCCTCCCTCCTCCGCGGTTCGACAGATCGCAAGCAACTCTGCAGTCTGCGATACAGGAGACAAGACACAAGACAAGATCCGAGTGTGCGTACATGTTGCCGTCCCTCTTCTCCCCCCCCAATATCTCCACCGGTCGTCGTTTTGCCCCTCTGATGAAGCACAAACTTCCTCACTCGCCGTACCGAACAATACGAGGGTGGACAGTCTGTTTTCTGCACGGGCGATGAGCACTCGCCTGTTTCTGAGGGTGCATGTCCCCGATGTAGGACTGGGCGACTTTTGCATTCGTGACAGAGTGGTGCCGTCACGCTGACATTTGTTCTTTGTTCTTGATCAACCTTTTTTGCCTTTGATAACGAAGAGGGCGGGGAGGGGTTGGGGCGTTGCACGACAGGCGAGGTGGATGGTGGTTTTTCATGGTAAAGGACTTGACGTGTCGGGTATCTTGTCGCGATAGATGCTCTGTCCATGTTTTGGATACCGCGTGGGGAGGATCATGATGGAGTCTGCTTGAGTCGAGTTCATCCACGTTAGAGATGCCCACTTGCCCAAGTACACCTGGTACATACCGCAGAGGAGAATAGTAGGTGCCTTGCTTTGGAACGCATCATTCACAACCGCCAGCCAACGTGGCGCTGCAGACTTCACGATGTATGCATGTGTGCATGGTTACCTACCTACCTACCTACCTACCTACCTACCTACCTATGCACCAAGTGCCTGTCCCAAAGAAAGTCGATGCATCCATGCAGGACGAGAAAGGGCGACTAGATTGGCCGCCGCGTCGGCAATGCATATGCAAGTAGGGCCAAAAGGGCGCGAGTGGCTGCCGCTGCCTTTCGAGTAGGTAGATACAATACATACCTACATATAATTCAAACCCACCACCCGCTTTTCCGCACAGCAAAACATGGCACTTTGCTCTCCCCATTCCTTGTCCAAGGAAGCAGAAATCGAAACGCGGCCGTTGAAACAAAACGTAAGCCTTTTTCTCTCCTTCTATTCTACTTTTCTTTTTGTCCGTTAGTTTGCGGGCGGATGGGGATAAGTCGCCGTCGCTGAAACGGGAGACGAAGCAAAAGCAGCAAGTAGTCAAATTCCGCTCCTGCTGTATAATATATATACACCATGTGCGATCAGTACTACACCACCAAGCATTTCCAGTGCGGAGACCAGTACACGGAAAACGTGGTCCTACAGCTATGTCAATATCCGTACAGGCTGGACCACGTGATTAGACGAATGCCCATGCGGTCGAGAAGGGAACGCAGAAAGTGTGGCCGGCCTGGCTGCAGGAATCCTTGAGGCAATGGTCGGGAGAAAGGAGGGGGGAAGGGGGTTGGTGAAGGTTTGAGGCAAAACATGTCTGGGCGCATGTCATATGTGTGTGTGCATGAACGAGCGAGGGACGTTGGACGATTCTTCTGTCTTTTGTGTTTTTGTGTGCGAGTGAGAGAGAGACAGACTGCACAATGGACAATGCAACACAAGCTAGCACTCGAATGTCAAGTCTGAAACCCGGGCCATGACCTGGGCGGCCTCGGAGAATCGTCCCGTCCAGCATCCCAGAATGATGTCCCCGCCAAAGAGCCCGGCCACGTCGGGGTAGATGCCCTCGGCGAACCGACGGTTCACATCCGCCTCGTACTCGTAGCTCTCCTCCTCAGAGGGAAACTGGCCGGCGGTGGCGCGAAAGGGCCAATGGCCCGTGACAATGGCGTACAGGACCGAGCCGAGGCTGAAGATGTCGGCGGCGTAGGTCACCTCCCAGGCCGCGTTGGGGTCGTGGAAGCCCGCGTCGGGGAGCGTGCCGCCGCAGAGGCCGAGGTCCGGACAGGACGAGCCGCCAAAGTCGCAGAGCCAGAGGTCGAGTGAGGGCTCGGCGCCGTGCACGAGGAAGTTGTCGGGCCGGAGGTCGCTGTGCATGACGCCCTTGCTGTGGAGGAAGACGACGGCCTCGACCGCCTGGGCGAACCACCTCTGGCGGAGGCCCGGGGCCAGGTCGTCGCCGTGCCGGTGCAGGTAGGACTCGAGGCTGCCGTGGCTGGCCTCGGCGAAGAGCAGGCCGGTTGGGAATTCCGTGCGCCGGCCGAGGTAGCTGGAAGGGAAGGGAAGGGAGGGAAGGATGAAATGACCAAAGTTAGACTCTACGTCGGAGGAGGCCACGTCCGCCGGGAAACCAGGAGCAGAAACGGTACCTGACAGTTCTCGGATGCGCGCCCAGCCGGGCCAGGATCTGCTCCTCGACGCGAAAGTTGTTCTCCACACTGTCCCGGGTGACCATTTCCCGGTCCGGACCCATCTTGACGGCCGCCTTGAGCAGGATCCCCGGCCGCAGGCGGAAGAAGAGGGCCGTGGAGCCGAAGAAGTCCTCCATCGGCAGCGGAGCAAGCCGGGGCACGTCCATGGCGGGATCGGGATCCGGTCCGCTTCGATTCGACCGGGAATCGGAATCTCACCAAGGTAGTGGGCCAAGTTGAACCAGAAAAGGGGGGCCGTCAAGTTATGTGTGTGTGTGTGCCTCCTGACGACGAGACGAGTCTGGAGAAGATGGAAACGAGAGGGCTATACAATCTCAGTCAGGGATGCTGTTGGATTTTTTGATTTTTTTTTTTTCGTTCTTTTTCTCACCGATACACACAATCACGTGATTGAAGCACATGGATAAGCACGATTCGCGTCGAGGGCTTTCTCGAAAGATGGATGGCCCGAGCATTGGAGAGACGCCCGAGATGGACGCCATAAAAGCACATGGAAAGGGGGTGTCTGGCCGAGAATAAAGGAGAATGGGAATTTTTTTTTTTTTAAGGCAGACTGCTTCAGACGCAGATGCTAGGCGTTGAGGGCCTGGGCGAGGCTTTGAGTGCGCCGTCTCGTGTGTTTCTGTACCAAAGGGTAAGCTTAGTTTTGGGTTTCACAATGGATTTTGTCATGGTCGATGAGATGAGAGTGCCGAGCTGGGATAGTAACGTAGGTCAATGTCAGCGGGTGAATACCCTGCCATAAGGCGCAAAGCTGTGAAAGCCGGGGCGGAAGAACATTATCGCGCGATTACAACGCTCCTTCCATTA
>SRQA01000937.1:0-14453 GCA_018360365.1 Claviceps citrina | reverse complement strand
TAAGGCTACTAAAGCTAAATAGTAGGCAAGTATAATAGTATATATTCCTATTACCTTTTAACTTTATTATTAAATATAAACTAGGCAAAAGCAACCCTACTAATACACTATTAAGATAGCTAGATTATAATAGCAAAACACTAATAAATTTAGGGCTACTACTTAACTTATAAAAGAAGTTTTTATTTACCTTAAGTAGTAAGAAGGCTAATAAGCTTAGAGAGATATATTCTATAAAAGAAGCAAAAGGGGTTATAATACCTAAGAGAAAACATAGTAAGATACTTTTAGAAGAGGAAAATACTCTAGTTATAGGGGATTAGTAGTAATATAATAAGATACCTTTAGGAGAGGAAAATACTCTAGTCTATAATCTTAGGGTTTAGATAAGCAAGGTAGCTACTAGGATACTAGTAAAGCATAAGCTAATAGCTAACAAATTTATAGCTAAAATAGGATATGTTTTTAGCGTTAAATTACACAAAATCTAGGCAGCTATTACATTACTAGATCTATATAACTACACTATAAATAGGTTACTAGCTTAGCTACTAAAAATAGCTTAGGATTATAACTAAAACCTTTAGATAAGTAGCTAGGCCTAAGAGGTAGTAAAAGGGAGGGGAAACGCTAGGATATAAAGACATAATATATATAGCCTCCTAATATATAATAACTAGGTAATAGTACCTTAGGACCCTATCTTATAGGTAAAGCTTCTATAGCTATACTATAATAATCCCTTAGCTAGTTACTTTAGTGTTAACTAAATAATTAAATTACTATAATATAATTTCTACTAGCCTAGCCTATAGAAGGCAGTAGCAAACTATATATCTAGTTATGCTAAATATTAGCATATTATAGTAAGATAGCATAAGCTATATAAGAAGCTTAAATTACTTTTAATACTAAGGTAACTATAAGTTAAAGTATTAATAAACTTTATTATAAGATTATTATAGGCATTCTACTATAAGTAAGAAACTAACTTAATCCTAGTAATTATAAACTAATTTACTAAGTATTTTATATTCCTTTCTATTACTACTATAATTAATACTACTAAGCTAGCGGAGACTTTCTACACAAAGATTAAATTAAAATTTAGCACACTAGAGGGTATTATATTAGACAGAGAATTAGTATTTATAAGTAAATTCTAGTCTAAGCTATGTTTCTACTCTAAGATAAAATAGAGGCTTTTTATAGCTTTTTACCTATAAACTAATAGTTAAATAAAATAAATAAACTAGGTCCTTAAATATTACCTTTATTACTTTATTAGAGAGAACTAACTAGTATAGCTAAAGCTACTACTATAGGCTTAATTTGCTTGTAATAATACAATTAATTAATTAACAGGCCTCGCTTCCTACTATACACTTATAGGGTATTATCCTAAATTTTGCCTTAGTCTTAGGGATAAGACTACTAGGGGAGAGGTGCTAAAGGCAAAGGCCTAAGTAATAAAGCTATAGGAAGTATGTAAATAACTTTAAAAGATATAGTAAAGGGCTAGTAAATCCTAAGTAAAATACTATAACAAATAATACACACTACTATTAGTATTTAAGTATAGGGACCTTATACTATTATTAGCCTAGAACATTAAGGTAAAGGAAGCGAAACGCAAGCTAATCTCTAGATTTTTAGGACCCTTCTGCGTTATTTAAGCAATTAGGAAGCAAGCATACAAACTAGCATTACTAGAAAAGTATAGCCGCCTATATAATATATTCTATATTAGCTTGCTTAAGCTATAGAATTGCTACAAAGATAGCATAAATACGCAGGTAAATATACCAGACCTTAAAGAAGAAGATAAATACTACTAAGTTAAAGAAATTAAAGAATAAAAAACAGTTAAAAAAGAGACCTATTACCTAGTAAAGTAAAAGGAATAGCTAAGTAAATATAATTAATAGGTCCTAGATAAGGATGTGAACGCACTATAGCTAATAATAGTATATAGAAAAAAGACATAGTTATTAATAAAAAGGGGACAATAAGCTCCTAAAAAAACACTAGCTATTATTTAGCATACTATTTACATATTAAAAAAAACAAATTAATTAAGACCCTAAAACCACCCCTAAAAAACAAAAGAAACACCCCCTACACTATAGGGATATTAACTAGAAAAGTCCTTATTATAATACTAGTAGTAGGATTAGTAAACTTATTATAGTCTTCTTCCTTATTAAGCAACTCCCTAACTAAGGCAAAAAACCGCTAAATAGCAATTGCCTAGGGGAGATACCCTAGGTCCTTAGGACATAAACATAACTTTATCTAGGCCTTTTAGACTATAAGGGTATTATTATAATTAGCCTAAGGGGGCATATTTATTAGCAAAAAACAAGGTAAATAAAGGTAATTATATTATAAAATACTTATAATTCTAGGCAATAGCGCTAGACTATATATTATAGCAGTAAGATATTATTATAAGATAATATACTAGTAGTATACTATAAAGGCAGCCTATAGAAATATTAGAAAATAAAGAGTAAATAATAGGTAAGAAGCTATATACCTAACGCCCCTTTACTGCCCTAGTTAGCCTAAAAGTAATATAATAAGCTATATTAGTATAAATAAAACTATATAGTAAGTTAAGTAAGCTATAAGCAACCCTAAGGCAAAAGTTATTAAAATATAAGAATAAGACTAAGGAAGTAATAGTAGTAATAGTATAAGCAGTAGTAGTATAGGTATAGTAGTAAATAGCTAGTAAGGGGGTAGTAATTTCCTTCTTCTCCTTCTCCTTATTATTATTAGTAATATTATTTTTATTATTATTATTATTCTCCTTCTCCTTAGTAGGAGAAGCGCGCTTAGCTAGTAAGGACCTAATCTAGCCTAAAAGCTTTACTAAATTAATAAAGTTACTAGTAAAAGTTAGGTAATACTAAGAATAGGAGTTAGTAAAAGTATAAAGAACTATAGTATAAAGAATATATATTATCTTATATATATTATTATAATCCTTATACTAAACATAGCGCTTAGATACCTTATTATAGCTAAATAAGGTTAAATTTATAGTAAACTTATACTTAATTATTAGGACTACTAGCTTAGTACTATAGTAGCCCTTAAGTTTATTAAGTTTAGTATAAGTATAATATATATAAGCATATTCTTTTAAAAGTAAAGCTATAATATTAGTAGTAATTAACTAGTAAATTAGTAGGAAGTTTAGATAGAAGTATAAGTGTAAATATAAAAAAGAAAATAGTATTATAAAAGTGTAATAGTTATAAGATAGAATAGGTAGCAAAAGAGGGCAGACTTTATACCTATATATTATATACTAGGTAATCTAATATATTATATTATTATTATTATTTATTATAATACTATAGGATAGTAACTAGCAAGGAGGTATTAGATAGCTAGCAAAGCTATTTAGGAGCCTAGCCTAAAAGTAGGGGGGTAATTATAAGGTGTAGCCCTATAAGACAGGCCACGCTAAATTACCTAGCAATATTACAAAGAATCCCTAGCTAATGCCTAGGGCTTGTGCATGTAGCTAGCATATCTAGCAATGCGTGCGCGCACTATTCTTGCTTAGCAAGCTTAAGTCCTTTTATAATATAATATACACCTTTTCGCTACTGCCTAGCCACGACGTCTCTCACAATAAATTTCGTGTTCTAGTATTTATAAAGGGGCAAAACACTACTAAAACATTCATAAACCTAGATAGTTACTCTAACATTAATATTATAAGCATTAAGTTTATATAATAATACTAACTAAAAAAAGCCTAAGCAATAGCCCCTCTCCTTAAGGCTATAGGAAATCTTATAATACCTTAATATAGGGTGTATTATATGCTACTTACCCTAAAAGACTTAAGGGGTTAAGAGAGAGACCTTACTATTAATTATATTACTATTAATAGGGACCTAAAACCTAAGGGAAGTCTTATATTAATTAGAATATATACTCTTATAAAGGAATAAGTATACTTATCTTTATATAGTTAAGAGTAGTAGTTTAAGCTTAGTTAAAATAAGTTAAAGATTTTAACCCCCTACTATTTTACTAAGAAATTATAATAAGAAGTAGTAGTATTTGCTATAAAATCCCTTAATAGCTTTATTCCCCTTAGAGATAAAGAAGTTACTAATACCTTTAGTAATGCTAATACTATTCTAGATAAACTCTAGGAGTTTTAGAATATATTTGCCTTTAATAAGGCTAGACTATTACTATCTTAAAAGAAAACAAACTATACTATTAACCTCCTCCTAAATACTATACCTTTATATAGTCCTATATACCCCCTCTTATAAGCAAAACTTAAGGAGCTCTAGGACTATATTTAAAATAACCTAGCAAAAGGGCATATAAGACCCTTAAAAAGCCCTATAAGCATGCTAATTCTCTTTATCTTAAAGAAAAATAAAACACTCTAACTTTATATAAACTACTAGGGAATTAATAAGATTATACTTAAGAATTACTACACTTTACCTCTTATTTTAAAGATCCTTAACTACTACTAGAATATAAAATACTTTTCTAAAATTAATATTAAAGACGCCTATTACTAAATCTAAATAAAAGCTAGTAATAAGTAAAAGACTACTTTCTAAACCTACTATAAATACTTTAAATACCTTATTATACTATTTAGCCTTACTAATGCCTTAGCTATATTCTAAAACTATATTTACTAAGCTCTTTATAAACTAATAAACACTATTTATATAGTATATCTAAATAATATCCTTATCTTCTTTAAAACCTAAGAAGCATATATAAAATATATTAAATAAGTCCTTAAACATATAAAAGAGGCAGAGCTATATATAAAACCTTCTAAGTATACCTTCTACTAAGACTTAGTAGAATTCCTAGGATTTATTTTATTAACTACTAGCATTTTAATAAACCCTAAAAGGGTTAAGACTATACAAGATTAGTAAGAGCTAAAGAGCTTCTAGAATATATAAGTATTCCTTAAATTCTATAATTTTTACTAATGCTTTATACACTAATACTCTAGTATTATAGCACCTTTAAACGCACTTATAAAGGGCAGCTAAAATAGCATATAAAAGGGCACTTTCTAATTTAGACTAGCTAAAAAGATAGCGTTTATATAGCTAAAAGCTACCTTCTAGAAGGCCCCTTTCCTTTATTACTATAACCCTAACAAGCAGGTCTAGATTAAAACAAACGCTTTAGTCTTTATAATAGCTAGTATTATCTTATAGCTAAATAATAATAGGTAATATTACCTTATAGTATTCTAGTTAAGGAAGTTTATAAATATAAAAAGAAATTATAATATTACTAACTAAGAGCTCTTTATAATAATTAAGTTATTTAAACACTAGTAATACTATATTAAAGGGGTGAAGAATCTAGTTAAAGTCCTATTAAACTACTATAACCTTTAGACTTTTATAAGGCTACTAAAGCTAAATAGTAAGTAAGTATAATAGTGTATATTCCTATTACCTTTTAACTTTATTATTAAATATAAACTAGGCAAAAGCAACCTTACTAACACACTATTAAGATAGCTAGATTATAATAGTAAAACGCTAATAAATTTAGGGCTACTACTTAACTTATAAAAGAAGTTTTTATTTGCCTTAAGTAATAGGGAGGCTAATAAGCCTAAAGAGATATATCTTATAAAAGAAGTAAAAAGGGTTATAATACCTAAGAGAAAACATAGTAAGATGCCTTTAGAAAAGGAAAATACTTTAGTTATAGGGGATTAGTAGTAATATAGTAAGATACCTTTAGGAGAGGAAAATGCTCTAGTTTATAATCTTAGGGTTTAAATAAGTAAGGTAGCTACTAAGATACTAGTAAAGTATAAGCTAGTAGCTAATAAATTTATAGCTAAAATAGGATATATTTTTAGCGTTAAATCACACGAAATCTAGGCAGCTATTATATTACTAAATTTATATAACTATACTATAAATAGGTTACTAGCTTAGCTACTAAAAATAGCTTAGGACTATAACTAAAACCTCTAAATAAGTAGCTAGGCCTAAGAGGCAGCAAAAGGAAGGGGAAACGCTAGAATATAAAAACATAACACATATAGCCTCCTAATATATAATAACTAGGTAGTAGTACCTTAGGACCCTATCTTATAGGTAAAGCTTCTATAGCTATACTATAATAATCCCTTAGCTAGTTACTTTAGTGTTAACTAAATAATTAAATTACTATAATATAATTTCTACTAGCCTAGCCTATAGAAAGCACTAGCGGACTATATATCTAGTTATACTAAATATTAGCGTGTTATAGCAAGATAATATAAGCTATATAGGAAGCTTAAATTACTTCTAATACTAAGGTAACTATAGGTTAAAGTATTAATAGACTTTATTATAGGATTACTATAAGCATTTTACTAGAAGTAAGAAACTAACTTAATCCTAGTAATTATAAACTAATTTACTAAGTATTTTATATTCCTTCCTATTACTACTATAATTAATATTACTAAGCTAGCAAAGACCTTTTATATAAAAATTAAATTAAAATTTAGCGTGCTAAAGGGCATTATATTAGACAAAGGATTAGTATTCACAAGCAAATTCTAGTCTAAGCTATGTTTCTACTCTAAGATAAAACAGAGGCTTTCTATAGCTTTTTACCTATAAACTAATAGTTAAATAAAATAAATAAACTAAGTCCTTAAACATTACCTTTATTGCTTTATTAGAGAGAACTAACTAGTATAGCTAAAGCTACTACTATAAGCTTAATTTGCTTATAATAATATAGTTAACTAATTAATAAGCCTTGCTCCTTACTATATACTTATAAGGTATTATTCTAAATTTTGCCTTAGTCTTAGGGATAAGACTACTAGGGGAGAGGTACTAGAGGCAAAGGCCTAAGTAATAAAGCTATAGGAAGTATATAAATAACTTTAAAAAATATAGCAAAGGGCTAGCAAATCCTAAGCAAAATACTATAATAAATAACACACACTACTACTAGTATTTAAGCATAAGGACCTTATATTATTATTAGCCTAGAATATTAAGGTAAAGAAAGTAAAATATAAGCTAATCTCTAGATTTTTAGGACCCTTTTATATTATTTAGGTAATTAAAAAGCAAGCATATAGACTAGCACTACTAGAAAAGTATAACCGCCTATATAATATATTTTATATTAGCCTACTTAAGCTATAGAATTGCTATAAAGATAGTATAAATACACAGGCAAATATACTAAACCTTAAAGAAAAAGATAAATACTACTAAGTTAAAGAAATTAAAGAATAGAAAATAATTAAAGGAGAGACCTATTACCTAGTAAAGTAAAAGGGATAGCTAAGCAAATACAATTAATAAGTCCTAGATAAGGATATAAACGTACTATAGCTAATAATAGTATATAGAAAAAAGACATAGTTACTAATAAAAAGGGGATAATAAGCTCCTAAAAAACACTAGCTATTATTTAGCATACTATTTATATATTAAAAAAAAAAACAAAAACAAATTAATTAAAACCCTAAAACTACCCCTAAAAAACAAAAGAAACACCCTTTATACTATAGGGATATTTACTAGAAAAGTCCTTATTATAACACTAGCAGTAGGACTAGTAAACTTATTATAGTCTTCTTCCTTATTAAGTAACCCCCTAACTAAGGCAAAAAACTACTAAATAGCAATTACCTAGGGGAGATACCTTAGGTTCTTAGGATATAAATATAACTTTATTTAGGCCTTCTAAACTATAAGGGTATTATTATAATTAGCTTAAAGGGGGCATATTTATTAGTAAAAAATAAGGTAAATAAAGGTAATTATATTATAAAATACTTATAATTCTAGGCAATAGTGCTAGACTATATATTATAATAATAAGACGCTATTATAAGATAATATACTAGTAGTATGCTATAGAGGTAGCCTGCGGAAATATTAGAAAATAAAGAGTAAATAATAAGTAAGAAGCTATATATTTAACGCCCCTTTACTACCTTAGTTAGCCTAAAAGTAATATAGTAAGCTATATTAGTATAAATAAAACTATATAGTAAGTTAAGCAAGCTATAAGTAACCCTAAGGCAAAAGTTACTAAAATATAAAAATAAGACTAAGGAAGTAATAATAGTAGTAGTATAGGTAGTAGTAGTATAGGTATAGTAGTAAATAGCTAGTAAGGGAGTAGTAATTTCCTCCTTTTTCTTCTCCTTATTATTACTAGTAGTATTATTTTTATTATTATTATTATTCTCCTCCTTCTTAGTAGGAGGAGCGCGCTTAGCTAGTAAGAACCTAGTCTAGCCTAAAAGCTTTACTAAATTAATAAAGTTACTAGTAAGGGTTAGGTAATACTAAGGATAGGAGTTAGCAAAAGCATAGAGAACTATAGCATAAAAAATATATACTATCTTATATATATTACTATAATCCTTACACTAAATATAGCGCTTAAATACCTTATTATAGCTAAATAAGGTTAAATTTATAGTAAACTTATACTTAATTATTAGGACTACTAGCTTAATACTATAGTAGCCCTTAAGTTTATTAAGTTTAGTATAAGTATAATATATATAAGTATATTCTTTTAAGAGTAAAGTTATAATATTAGTAGTAATTAACTAGTAAATTAGTAAGAAGTTTAAATAAAAGTATAAGTATAAATATAAAAAAGAAAATAATATTATAAAAGTATAATAGTTATAAAACAAAATAGGTAGTAAAAGAGGGCAGACTTTATACTTATATATTATATACTAAGTAATCTAATATATTATATTATTATTATTATTTATTATAACACTATAGGATAGTAACTAGTAAGGAGGTGTTAGATAGCTAGTAAGGCTATTTAGGAGCCTAGCCTAAAAGTAGGGGGGTAATTATAAGGTGTAGCCCTATAAGATAGGCTACGCTAGATTACCTAGCAATATTATAAAGAATCCCTAGCTAATGCCTAGGGCTTGCGCACGCAGCTAGCATATCTAGCAACGCGTGCGCGCACTATTCTTGCTTAGCAAGCTTAAGTCCTTTTATAATATAATATACGCCTTTTCGCTACTGCCTAGCCACGACGTCTCTCACATTAAGCATATCTTACAGAATATAAACACCCTCTATAATAAAAATATAGGGTTTTTAACCTTAAAGAGGCAAATAATAGCTTAGGGATTAGTGTAATAAGAGAGAAGTATTATTACTAAACAGTTATAAGCCTATATTTGCTAATTATTCTTTAAAGAGTGCTTAACAAATAAAATAATTATATTACACCTATAGGCAGAGGGATATAAAATTATAATATAAGGTCTTATTTAGTTATAGAAGGACAAAGGACTTTATTAATAGCAAAGTAATAAAATAAGGGAAGCCGTAATCTCTTATGCCTATACATTCTTTAATAACTAACTTTAGGTCTTATTAATCCTAAAAGACTATAGCTAAGGCTATTTTTATATATATATATAATAATAGTATTATATTATTTCCTAAGACGCGCTTTACTCTATATATTAAGAGTTTGCCTCTAATAATATTTCTAAATAATTTAGTAATAAATAGTTTAAGTAACAAGACTTTAGTGTACTAGGGCCTAACTTTATATAGTTAATTAATGCCTATAATAAGCTAAAACACTAGGGTTTTAAGATATACACTAGTATTAATATATATTTATAATATATTATATAGTTTTACTATAGTATATTTGCTAATTTATATTAGAGTATTACTTTGTAGTATATTAATATGCTTTATTAATAGGGTTATATACTCTATTATATTTAGTTAGACTATAGTAATAAGATAGTATTACTCTATAGTATATATTACTTTCTTGCTAGTATACGTACTAAGCTATATAATAATAAATAAGTGCTAATTAGCTTTAGTAACTACTAGTCCTTTAGTAAAAGTGTTTATAACACTTAGATTAAAAGCTAGTAGCTTTAGTTAAGTAAAGGGCATGCCCTTTTCTAGCAAGTATGTTATTTAATCTAATGTTTATATTTATAAAGCTTTAATATAAAGTTCTCTTTAGGAATATTTTTAATAGCTCTTATATAACTGCTTTTTTAATTATAAGACTAGGGCTAACCACGTTATAATACTCTTTATTTATATAGATATTATTTAATAAAAGCTAGTATAGTTTGTATATTTATAAAACTCTTATAAAATCTATTATTAGCCTAATTAACCCTATATAAAAAGCGGTTAGCTAATAGTTTTATATTATAAGCTAAAAGAATTAGGTAGTATAAGCTATATAGAGGAGATACCTACTAACCGCTTAGACTTATACTATACTTTATTGCAAAATAATATTAAGGACCTTAATAAGTACTTACTAGACATAATAATATAAATATATTAGCGTATAATTAAGGAATTAATTAGCGCTCTCCTAACTAATCTAAAAGACCCTAACTACCCTTAGCTTAAAGAGTATGTTTTATTATAGTTAAAGCTTATAAAATATAAGTAAGAATAAATATAACCTAAGCTAAGTTTACTTATAACTAAGGTAGATAAGCAGAAATAGCTTAAAGTAATATTATAGGAGAATAATATAAATCTTACTAGGATAGAAGAAAAGCTAGAAAAGCTAGTATAGTAATAAAAAAGTGTTTTTTTTTATTATATATTATATTCCTATTCCTTCTTATATAACCCTTTCTTTCTTATATAACCCCTTCCTTTTATTTATAGTAGTATTTTATATAAGAATATATAAATATATTTGCCTTAGGCTTTATAATAATATTAGTAGATAGCTATATACTTTCCTATGCTTTTGTATTATTATTATTTTCCTTTATATAGTTATTACTAGACTTTACACTAGGTGTATTATCTAGGAATATGCTTAGACTTAGCAAGTCCTTATCTAATATAGCAAGATTATTATTAAGACTAGGTATAAAGTAAGATTTAGACTTAATACTAGTATTATTTTTATTTATACTATAGGTTAACCTCTCTTGCTTAACCTATATAGTAAATATAAAGCTTAAAAATTAGTGTAACTTTCTTTTATTACTTATAATAAAGCATTTATTTATATTATTATCTTTATTAGGCAGGGATAGGGGGTTAGTTAGCTTATTATTAACTATATCCTCCTTTTCCCTAATATAATATATAAAATTAAGGTATAGAGTAGAACCTCTACTATATATTACCCTTACTAGCTACTATATAGACCTTATGCGTAAGGCTTCTAGCCTAACTAATATAATTAATTATAAACTACTATATATATAGCTTATAATAAGTTCCTAGTTAGGATTATTTATTAGAAGGTAATCTATAGTAATAATGCTTTATAATATAATATAATAGACTAATTTATAATAGCTTAGGTATTTAAATTTTAGATATATAAAAGGTAATAGTTAATACCTATTAATAGCCTTTAGAAAGGTTAGTAAATAAATAAGAGTGTTAAATTATAAATTATTTTATGCCTATATCTTTATATACTAGAATCTTATAGTAATTATAACTAGTATAAAGCTAACTAGCCTTTATACTACTAAAGTAGTTAAACTAGCTATATACTATTAATTTCCTTTAGTTACTATATTTTATAGCCTTTAATAGTATATTATATTATTAAATGCTAGGGTAACTAGTGCTATAGCTAGTATATTTTTATATTTAATAGCTAGTAAACTATTAAGTATTAAATTAATTATTTTAGCTATATTATAGGATGTAAAATAAAGTAAATAATAAGGGTAGTTTCTTTAGCTTAGATTATTTTACTATAAAATATTATAAGAGTACCCTTTATTTATATAGTAATTAGAAGGTATTAAAAAAAGTGTAAGAGAATATAAATAAAGGGGGAGGCTAGTAATAACTTAGTTTTTTCTATAAAAGAGTTATATATTTATATTTATATAATTACTTTACCTTATATAATTAAATAGCCTAATTTCCCTTTATTTATAGCCTACTACTAAAATAAATAGCTAATTATAGTTTATTATAGTAGTATAATTATCTATAAAACTCTTTTATTCTTATTACCTAGTTTATTTGCCTTATGTTTACTATTTATAGCCTAGTCTAGATTTTTATAATACTTATTATATTCTTTCTTTCTAGGTAAAGGGAATTTACTTTTCCTTATAAGTAATAAGTAATTATAGTTTATATAGTATCCTAGTAAGCTTACTATTATAATAGTAAGCAAAACCTTATAATATATAAGTATAATTAGTATATAATTTAAATACTAAAAAATTAAGCTTATAATAGCCTTAAAATATACCTTTACTATTTGTGTATTTATAGTAAGGTAGTATATATTTATAACTAAATATATAAATTAAGTATATATCTAGATTTTAGTATTTTATTATATTTAATTATAGAGTAAGTAACCTACCTTATTATGCCCTATTATTAAGCTAAACTAATTATTAAGGCTTATATATATACTATAAATCTTCTAGCTATAATATATAATATAAAGATAGGTTAGAAATTACCTAAGCTATTAATTTAGGGTTTTTTAAGGGCTATTTAGATAATAAAGGAACTATTAGTAGCTAAATATTATTAATATATATTATAATAAGCAAGATAATATAAGAGGGAAAAGTATATAATATAGGAAAAATTTAGGTAGGGGCAAAGGTATATTATAAACTAGTATAGGCATTTATTAAGGGTATTTATTTATTATAGACACGCTAGGGTGTCTGTAGTATAATTTTTCGATCTGTAAAACGTTTTAAGCCAGTGTGAGCTATCGTCCGCCGTACCGGAGAGGGGGGGAATAAAAAACCGGGGGCCGCGCCTGCCAATCTGACCAGTCATAAAAAAGAAAAAGAGACAAAAAAATTGGCCCCCTTCGCGGCTGCTACCCTGCTTGCTTAATGCTTGCTCAATGCTTGCTCAATGCTTGCTCAATGCTTGCTCAATGCTTGCTCAATGCTTGCTGCCAGTACCCTGTAGGCTGTGAGGAGGGTCCGAGGCCGTGTGACCCTGTCTTGCTTCCTTTGCTGCTGTTGGTAAGAAGGGACCTCGGAAAGGGGAGCCATGACGAGTTTGCAACCCTGAAATGCAACATGATGCAAGATGGCTCGATACGAGAAAAAGGCGTTTTTTTTTTTTTTTTTTTTTTTTTTTTTTTTTTTTCTTTTTTTTTTTTGGCGTTTGTCTCATTGCAGGTGCCGCTAGTGACGCCCCCCGTCTTGCGTCACCATGTGGGCAGCAGCACGAGCACGAGCACGAGCACGCCTGCATCGGATCATTCTGGAATCTGCTCAATCTGGAATCTGATGCGTCCATTTCTCGCAGGGGGTGAGCACTGAGCACTGAGCACTGAGAAGTGGCTGGCTTGCCTGGTGACGGCGACCGGATTCTTGACCCCCTCCTCCCTCCTCCCAGGGTCATCGTCACTGGTCAGTGTCACCAAACTGCGTCTTGTCTCCTTATCTTGTTGGGCAGGCTGCAGACGTTTTTTCCATTTCCCCTGTACCATGTCCAGCGTCCAGTGTCCATGAATGAGACGATGACCACGCCGCGCCGGACGACGTCCCGGTTGCCAATTATAGAAGCTCTTGCTCGAGCGCCGCCCCCCCCCCCCGTCTCCCGGGGCAGGCCTTGTTGGCTCTGCCTTCTTTCCCACCCTGTTTTTCTTCCGCCCCCTTGAGAATTTAAAAAATGCTGGGCGGGGAAAAAGGGGCGGGGGAAAGGGAAAAAAAAAAAAAAAGAAAAAAAAAGGGCAAGGAATCTCCCTATATAGATGCTGTGGCCTCCTCTTTGGAAGATCCCCCGTGGGGGAGGGGGGTTGGAGGGACAAGGCCGGAGGAGAAAGCCAGAAAAGAGGAAGAAAAAGCCATTTGCCCTGCATTTTCGGACTCAAACTCCCCCGTTCACGACGCAACCTGCTACCACCCTCCCCAAGGCAGAAACTACCAAGGCACGCGCTGCCAACAACGAGCGAGGCGAGCACCTCCCCATCTTCCCTCCCTCCCCAGCAATGATGCCTCCCCCGGCGTCGATACGACCACACCCAAGAGCGGCCGAGGCCGAGGCACAGCCCGGAGGCAACGCCCGGCTCTGGATCGTGGTGGGCGTCATTGCCGCGATCCTGCTCGTCACAGGCATCACCACCATTCTCGTCATCTCAGTCGTCAGATGCCGCTGCCGCCACCATCACGGGAGAAGCCCCTACCGCGAGGGGCGGTCGAAGGAGTGGCCGCATTCCACGCTCCGCGCCTCGGCCACACGCTCGGACGTGTCCCTGCGGAGGAGCTTCGACGCCGAGCACGAGTCCCAGCGACGGTACATTATTCAGAAATCGCTCGCCAGCCGTGCGGCTTCGTGTGATGCTGCGTGGGCGCGTGGACGGGCCGCCGCCGCCGCCGACGGGGCCGACAAGCCCGCGTCGAGGGGGGACGCGGCTGTTGCTGTTCGGAAACCGGCCCGGAGTTT
>SRQA01000936.1:0-14477 GCA_018360365.1 Claviceps citrina | reverse complement strand
CCTTTTTTTTTTTTTTTTTTTTTTTGGCCCCTTTTCAACCGAGGGGAACCCAAAGGTCCACCCATTTATCGTCTAAAAGATCGTCCCACGTTTCGCTCCTGCCCCGCCACTGGCCAGGCTCCAGGAGCCTCCAGCTGGAACCCCTGGACTCACTCTGGAGTCTGCACCGCCGCGGTGGCGACGCTGTGAGGGAAGAATCTTGAAAGGGGGGGGGGGGGCAGGGCACGGTGGGCAGTGGGCAGTGGGCAGGGGGCACCAACACGTTTCTTTGGCGCGGAGGCCCAAGGCCATGATGCAGCAGGCCAGCAGGAGTGGCGGCCTGCTAGTGGGTAATGGTATTATACACATACCTAGTACATACATACAAGTTACGACCGCATGGGGAAGGGGATGGGTCTGACGGGCCGTCGACCGCCCACCGTTGACGGTCGTCCCCTCACACCAAAGATCAGGGTGATCGATACAGCACCTCCATCCGCTTGTCCAGGACCCCGTCCCAGAGCGCGTGCCAATCCGTGCCCGGCACGTGGACCAACAGCCCGAGCTCCTGGCTCGTCCACCAGCTCGCCCTGTCCATGTTGCCCGACCCCAGCACGAGGTACTCGCCGTCCACCAGCGTCATCTTGAAGTGGCTGGCGACGGGCTCGTCCGCCGGCCGGCCCCCGCCCCTCGGCCCGCCCCAGGACCTGTAGTACATGATCTCGAGCGTGCCCGGGGACGCGGGCTGGGCCTCGACGTCGTCGTCGTCGTCGTCGTCGTCGTCTTCGTCGTCGTTGGCGCCGCTGCCGTCGCGGGGCCGGCCGCGCCGCCGCCGCCGCAGCTTTTTGTACCGCCTGATGAACCTGTTCAGGCACAGGCCGGTGGTTGTCCCCGCGGTGAGGAGCTGCTCGATGAGCATCATGCGCCTGTTTGTCCGGATCTGCACGTTGACGCCCCGCGCGAGCGCCTCGAGGAGCGCCTCGAGGACGGGCCACGACGTGACGTTGGGGGTCAGGATGGTGATGTCGCGGCGGGCGTTGGCGAAGAGCGTCAGCAGCGCGGCGTTGAGGGGCGTCATGGGCGGGTCCGAGTGCGAGAGGAGGGGGAAGAAGCTGAACCGCGGGTTCCGGTGGTGCGGTGACGGGAGCAGAATCGTGGGGACGGGCGTGTCGACGTCGCCGGCGGTGCTCACGTTGCGCGATCGGGTAGCCGACGCCGACGTCCCGCCGTCATCGGGCAGGGATCCCGTCTCGCTGTCGGCGGCGGCGTGGACACGGCCTTCCGATGCCGCGTCCGCAGCACCGCCGTCCTCCTCCCGGGCATGAGCGACGCCCACATCGCTCGCGGGGTCCGGGCAGCAGCCGCCTGCGCCCCCTGAGCCGGCTCCCCAGACCCTCTGGTGAAAGGTGGCCAGGGCCGTGACCACGTCCCCCTCGACCTCGACGCAGCCCTCGAACCACTCCTCCCAGCTCACGTTGCAGCTCGGCAGCAAGGCCCTCTTGCCGTCAACAATGACGTACTTGGGATGCATCACGCTGATGGGCGTCATGAACAGGCTCTTGACGGTGAGCTGGATGCCGCCGGCCGCCAGCGTCCCCTCGTCGGGAAGGCCGAGCCCGGCCCATCGCGACGGCGGGTACGCCTCCCCTTCGGTGGAAGACGTGTGGAACAGCTTCTGGAGCAGTCCCCGCGACGAGAAGCCAACGCTCACCCTGAGCGGGGGGCTCGTCGTGCCGCCGCGTCTCCTCGACGCCGCCAGCTGGCTCAGGCCGCTGCTGAGGGCCGCCAGGGACGGCGACGCGGCCCAGTAGCACGTCACGAAGTGGATGGACGACTCGGCCCCGAGTATGGCTGGCAGGATGCCTCGCCGGAAGATGGTCTGCCCGGTCCCGACGTACAATGCCTGGGGCGAGCTCGTCGTGATGAGCGACTCGGGGTCGCCGGCGTAGTAGTTGGGGAAGTCCTGCAGCTGTTCAGCCTGGTGCGCCCGCAGAAGCTCGATCCACGGGTTTACGAACGCAGCTGGAAAGGGCCGAGAGCTCGCCATGTCCACCGTTGAAGTCGAGGCCTCGACGGATCGGGCCGAGGTCGAAAGAGTTGTTCCTTGGCCAAGCAGTCAGACAGAGGAGACCAGACACATGAGTTCTTGGGGACACACAAAGTGGGGCACTCGGAAGCACACCTGGATGGACTAGCACAACCTGGAGTCTCTTTTTATTTTCTCGGCTACCCTAGGCAGGCAGCAAGTTGACATGACTAAATACATCGATGTACAAGAGAGGGGAGGGGGTAAATATGTACTAAATGAGAAAAGCACCCATTTTGCTCATTTTGCTCGGCCCCCTGAATGGCCCACTGCCTGCACAGCCATTACATAAAGGACGGGCTTGCATTTTGCAGCAGCTGGACAAAGTAGGCCTGGAACCACGAGCCCGCCTCGGGAGCCGGCTGCAAAGCGTCCGCAAAGCCACAGTGGAAATCGTATCGCGCGGCAGCGACATCGCTCGTTCCGTCCGACTCGCCGCCGGGCTTGACCCAGACGAAGGCATCGAGCAGCCCATCGCCAGTCCTTGCCGACGGCCGGATGCCAAACCCGGTCCCCTTGGCGTTGCACCAGTCGCCCCACGCGCTCTGGCCCGTGGGCTGCTTGCCCGAGCGGCCTTGGTCGGTGATGAAGCGAGTGCCGGCCCAGCCGTACGATTCGAGAAGAGGGCTCAGTGCGTGGATGTACTGCTTCTCGTCGTACACGGCATTGCCCTGGGCAACGGGAGGCGCCGCGGCGACATCCCATCCGTTGAAGTTGGCCACATTGGTGACAAGGCCCCGGAGCGATCTGGGCGACCCGGCATCTTTGTACACCTTTGCAAACAGCTGGGCGGCTGGTCCCTGATTTGCCGGCCATCCAAGCCATCCGGCATGACCTGCGTCCAGGTACATGGCAACGTTGGGCAGATTCAGCTGCCGAAGGGCATAGTTGACGCCCTCCATGTACGCAGCCTTTGCGTTTGCGCATTTCGCAACGTTGAGATTGGTCACCATGTTGGCAAGCGAATCGGGCTCTAGTTGTGTGCGTAAAAAGGTCAGCGGGCAGAAGTGAGGGTTGGCCACTTGTGCTTGAGATTCCACCACCTACCGATGACCAGGATAATCCGGACGTCAGAATAAGCCAGGACAATCTTGCGGATGGTGTTGATGTAGTTCTTATACTTGGCAAGGCCTCCATTTGCGATGGAATATTCTCCGTTGGAGGCCGCTGCTGCGCAGTCACGATCAGGGAGGTCGTACACGACGAATTGGCCAGCATACTTGCCACCTTTCTTGTTTGCCGCACGAATATCCGCCAGCATCGAGCCCATGACCCGCGTTTTGGACAATGTGTCTCTGTGCCGTGTCAGCCTTCGTCTATACACCTCGAGGCTTCTTGGTTTCACTCACATCCAAAGGAACGTGGGCACTTTGGCTACCTTGGCAGCCGCAGCAGCCATGGCTCCAGTCAACTTGGGCACCGCCAACTTCTTAATCTCAGAGACATAGATCGGATTTGGCCACAGGTCCACACCCAGATAGGGATTTCCCTTCCAGGTTGCCCTTCCTGTTTTCACACCAGGAGCAGAAGTGTTGACGGGAGGGCGGCCAGGACTGCGGACAGGACTCGGGACAGGAGTCGCAAGAGCAGCCGTAGCCGAGGTGGCTCGAGAGCTTGGCCTTGTAGAGTAGGCCGGGGCACAGGGGCTTGCGTTCTGAGCACCAGGGATGCATTGGGAGTAATACGGATTTTGGTTCACACATGCGCTGCCAGCAGAACAACAGGTCGGTCCGGTCCAAGCTTGCCCACCGCACTGTGCCCTATAAAGATTGGTCAGTGGAAAAGCCCAGAGAGGATACGGGAGTAGTTGGACCTGAAGAGGATATTGACCAAAAAGGAGCACAAGAGTGTCTCTTATCAGCAGGTGCGCCAGCCGCGAATGTGGCTAGCACAACGAGTCCTGCGAGAATTCTTTGGGTCATGGCCACGAGAATAGAAACCGATATTTTTCTTTTTTGGAAAGGCTTTGACGTTTGCAAGAATCTGGCTGACCTGCTCCAAACTCCAGCTCCATTCGACACGGCGGCTCAACATGGCCTTTTATAGACACGGCGAAAGGGTGAGCAGCTTTGATCCGTTGCTCCTTCTCCTCCAACCTGCCATTTCAGTAAAGAAGAAAAAAATGGCGCAACATCTTACGAGACTCCATTCCGCCTAGCATTTGCGATTCCGACCGCTGGATCCCCCTGGCGCTCCACTGCCCGGCGTTCGAAATGGTATGCCGCTTTACAACTCGCACAATCCGGCCAATTTCGCATTTCGCATTTCGCATACCGCATACCGCATACCGCATATCACGGCCCACGATGGGACTGTTTCGCAGGCTCCTATGGAAGGGGGGGCCATGAGCCTGCATTGCGCCAAACCCAACATCAACGAGTTTCAGCGGACCAGGACGCAGGACAGTGTTGAATGCCCACGTGCCAGGGGTAGGCATCATCGCATTTGCATAAACGTGGCCTGGCATCGGGATCTGTGACACACGCAACGGGCCGGATAAAATCTAGGAAAACGCCGAGATTGCGGCGTACGGCGTGCGGCCTGTCCAACCGGCCGAGTAGCGGCGTACGTTGACGGAAAAAGTTTCATGTGTTGAAACGAACTCCATGCCGCAGGGCAGGGCACGGGCTGATGTGGCAGCGGGACCCCCCTCCTTTGTTTCTGAACATGCGTATGTGGAGCAGCGCTGGTAATTCGCCGACGGAGCGGTGAGCAAGGACCAAGAAGAGAGGAAGTCGTCCAGACGGTCATGATGTTGGAACTTTGGTGGACCGACGGCCGTTGAGACCGTTGGACTGGAGTGTGGCGCTACCCGGCTCCGCGTGCCACATGGCCCCGCACTCACCGCCCTCTGCGAGCATCACGGCAGAAAGCATCCACCGGCCCCCGGTGCCCTTTCAAGATGGGATGGATGGATGCATCGCCTCCTTTCCCACGGGCCACAGCGCTTCCCGAGTTCGGACTGGAACAAGGCCGTTCGCCCCCCCCCCCCCCCCCCCCCCCCCCCCCCCCCCCCCCCCCCCCCCCCGTGCACCATCGCCCAGCATGATCTCCGGCGTGCTCATCTTCAACCAAAAGGGCGAGAACCTCATCTTCCGCGCGTTCCGCAACGACTGCCGGCCCCGCCTCGCCGACGTCTTCCGCATCCAGGTCATTTCGAATGCCCAGGTCCGATCGCCCATCCTGACGCTGGGCAGCACCACCTTTAGCCATGTCAAGCACGAGAATATCTACCTCGTGGCCATCACCAAGAGCAACGCCAATGCGGCTCTCGTCTTCGAGTTCCTGTACCGGCTGATCCAGCTGGGCAAGGGGTACTTTGGCAAGTTTGACGAAGAGGCTGTCAAGAACAATTTCGTGCTGGTCTATGAACTACTCGATGGTATTCCTCCCGTCCCTTCCACCCCAAGATCAAAGAGGTGCGACGCTGACTCGAATGAAAAAAAAAAAAAAAAAAAAAAAAGAAATCATCGACTTTGGATATCCGCAGAATACCGAAACCGACACGTTGAAAATGTACATCACAACCGAGGGCGTCAAGTCTGAGACGAGGCCAGAGGACACGTCCAAGATCACCATGCAAGCGACCGGGGCGCTATCGTGGAGAAAAGCAGATGTCCGGTACCGGAAGAATGAGGCGTTCGTGGACGTCATCGAGGATGTCAACCTGCTCATGTCCGCCACCGGCGCCGTGCTGCGCGCCGACGTCAATGGCCAGATTGTGATGCGGGCCTACCTGTCCGGGACGCCGGAATGCAAGTTCGGGCTCAACGACCGGCTGCTGCTGGACAACGACGGCCTCCTCACGCTCCCCAGCGGCAACAGGATGGGCACAAAGGCGACCAAGGCCGCGGCCGGCAGCGTCTCGCTGGAAGACTGCCAGTTCCACCAGTGCGTCAAGCTGGGCAAGTTCGACTCGGACCGGATCATCAGCTTCGTGCCGCCGGACGGCGAGTTCGAGCTCATGAGGTACCGGGCCACCGAGAACGTCAACCTCCCGTTCAAGGTGCACGCCATCGTGAACGAGGTCGGCCGGACAAAGGTCGAGTACAGCATCGGCATCAAGGCCAACTTTGGCTTCAAGCTGTTCGCCACAAACGTCGTCGTGCGGATCCCCACGCCGCTCAACACGGCCAAGATCATCGAGCGCGTGACGCAGGGCAAGGCAAAGTACGAGCCCAGCGAGAACTGCATCGTCTGGAAGATTGGTAGGTTCACCGGCCAGAGCGAGTATGTTCTCAGCGCCGAGGCGCTCCTCACGAGCATGACCAACCAGCGGGCGTGGAGCCGCCCTCCTCTGAGCATGAACTTTGGCCTGCTCATGTTCACCAGCTCGGGACTCCTGGTCCGGTATCTAAAGGTGTTTGAGAAGAGCAATTACTCTAGTGTGAAATGGGTGCGGTACATGACACGGGCGGGCTCGTACGAAATCAGGTACGGCCGTCTCCTCCCCTCCTCCCCTGCCCCTACTTTTGATGATTACTGTCCCGACGACGGGCGTTGTCGGGGTTTTTTTTTTTTTCACAAGGATGGTTCATGAAATTTCATCTTCTTTTACAAAAAAAGGGCGTTTGGGATGGCCGTAGGTCAAGCTTTGGGAGCGGCATGCGTGCATATAATGACGAATTTGAAATTGCTCAGCAAGCGGCATGTTGGGACGAAGGACGCTGTTTCCAGACACCATGACATAGGCGGATTCAGAACACCTCATGATGTAATCCAGCAGTGACTTCATACTGCATCTCAGAGTCACGGGAAGGGGGGGAAGCTTGTCAACAAACACCTCTCCCCCTGGCCTTGATTCTCGCCAACTCACTTGAATCGTAGCGAGATGGCGAGAGAGCATGGGCTTTTCTACCAGGCAGTGGGATCGGGCCTCGCGGTCTGCAGGCTCGCGGTGTCGCGTGGGACAGGCGTCCGTTCCTGACACGCAAGCGGTGTAAGTTAGGGGGGGTACTTGCGCGGAATGATTCATCGTCGTAGTTTAATAAAACAAGTAGCTTTGAATCGATTTCAGCCAGTTCCTCGGAGCAACAAATCAAGAAAAGTTCTTGAACTTGGTTTCCCGCAGCCACAAGTACCTTTTGATGATGGCTGCCGAGGTATCATGTTAAAAACAGTGTCGAATCTGGCAAATAGCTCACATCCTCGACCCTTTCTTTTTCTTCTTTGGTTGCTCCCGCCCTAAGACACTTTGTCATTGCACCAGATCTCGTCCTATCACGTATCTAGATACCGAGAGACTGGTTGCTGGGTCCCACGGGCGGTGCAGATGAATGCGAGTGGGAGCCGCATTGTGTCACGTCAATGGATACATCGAAACCAGGTGGTGCTCACCAGCAGACGACGAGACTTGTCCGTGTACACCTGCAAGGTCCTTGCAAAACAAACACGTCGTCAGAGTGCGATGGCCGCCGAGACGAGCGGTAATTCTGGTCCGACCAAAGCTTCTGTAGTGACCGATGAGGTGCTAGAGACTGGGTCCGTCCAGACCATCGGGAATCCGGGATGCACTTCATCCTGCGGGTATGACCACCATTCGGGGGGGAATCCTGGGGATCTTGCCACGCTGCGGCCAAGGTGTCACGCTGTGTTACCCAGCATTATGCGATTCCTTCGGCAATTTCCAGCAAATCCAAAGCAATCCCTGCGAGCGGCTCCCGAAACATTGCTGAAAAGTTGCGACTCTCCAGGACGCCTGGGGGCCGGCCCAGTTCGAGGCGCTACCACGAACATGGGGATTTTTTCTTTTTCATCGTCTTCGCTAACGGGATCCTGCATGGTTGTCACGAGCGCCAGGTCGCTTAATACCATAGTCAGCAATACATGTCCCAAATGATACTTGGTCTTGCACGCAGGAGTCAGTCGCTACCGAAGACTTGAATCCTCATTGAGGAAATGTTTCGATTCAGATAGGTCGGAACGTCCGACCCGAGCAAGGGCCAGGTGGGAACCCGAACTGGCAGTCGGACGAGGCTTTGACCAGATGAAGCTTTTCTGATGGCTGAGAAAGACGATTCGCTTCCTTCTTTCACATGTTAGGTTGGTTGCTTTGGTGTGGCGATATTATATAAAAGGCGCTCGTCGGGATGCCTCAGGGTCTCGGTGCGATATCGATAGCATGCAGAAATCGCAATCAAGCACATTGGGTCTGCAAGCATCTCTTTCCAACACCACCGCGATAGTTGATTCATGGCCGAGGAAGCTTGTGTTGCCGTCATGTGTATTGGGCATCCTCGGAACCACCCCTGTGGACATACGTCTATTCTTTGGAACTACTGCAGATCTTCAGCAATCAACACCACGACGGGAGAGTCGACGCACTGCGGAAACATCGCGTTCGGGCCCTATGTCAGGGAACTCAAGTCCAAGTGCCCGCTGGCAGAGTGCAAGTTCAAAGCAAAGGGCGGAAAGTGGATATGCTGCAAGTGTCATCGCGGCCCCAATCACCTGGGTTGGTGCACTCAACCGGTCGTCCGCCTGCGGCGGAAACTAGGTGGCGATGACGATGGTGAGAAAGAGGAAGCAGATTGTACTTGTGATCACGGATGCTGTGACGAGTGCACCGTCGTCGGTGAGCAAAGACGTCCAAGTCAAGAAAGCTGATGAGCTGACTTTATATCATGCAGGCTCAGAAGACGGATAGGAATGGACGCCATCTCGCCGTCACAGTCCGGGCTGAAGGGGTGTCTGGGGCGTTGAGGGTCTCCTCGGTGGGTTGGCGGAAGCGTTGGCCAAAGTGAGAGTTGCACGCGCGTCAGCTACACGCAACACGCAACACGACGAGCCGACCGTGTCCGTTGCGTCGATAGAAGTGCTGTTGTCGTTGTGGGAAAAAAAAAAAAAAAAAAAAAACAAAACCGTTTCTCCTTTCTGCCAGATCGGTACTAGGTGCACTATGTAGCTCTTTGCAAGGACGAGTCACGACAGAAGCCCATCACGTGGGACCAATCCTTGTCATGCGCCTATTTCGAGGGGAGAAAAGGGGGCGATGAGGTCCTGGGGGTGCCACTTCAGGTCCGACCGCTGGGCGGCGGGCCTTTGGACTCTTGACCCAAGGCTGCCGCCTGCTTTCCACGTGTGATGAAGCCAAGCAATGGTCGTCGACGGTGCCCTCCTGATCTGACGTAGACATGACTCAGGATCAACGTTGCGGACTTGCGAAGTTGCGATGGACGCAGTAGGCCGGGTTGAGTCACGCGGCTACAGAGGCCGGATGGGAACAATAAAGGCTCTTTGTGACTTTTGCTCCTATTGCTGCGCGCCAGCTGCTGCGCGCCAGCTGCACGCCGGCTGCCGCGCCAGGTGGCAGGAGTTCGGCCAATCCAGGCCCGTGCTGCCGGCTGCCACCGGTCACTGGTCAGTGGTGCGGCTGGTGCCTGCGTGGTGGCTGTTGTAAAACGTGGCACGATTAGCGCCTGGGCTCGGTGCTCAGTGCTCGCTGCTCGCTGCTGCAGGGGGGGGCGGCCACCACGACCAGTGGACCAACCCCTGGAGGCTCCAGGGAACGCATGGCCCTGGAACGACGGCCCCGGTCCATCCACCCTTCTTCTCATCGCCTCCTCGACAATCCAATGCTCTCGTCTTCCAACGCAACGCTCTCGTCTTCTTCTCCTTGCCGTCGTCCTCCTGCCCGGCGTCTTCTGACGCGCTCGACGCTCCCGACTTTCCTTCCATCTGCCTCATCCGCGTCAACGCTCGACATCTCGTCCTCTCCTTAGCCGTCCCGACGTTCCAGCCTTCTTTCCGCCTGCTCTGCCACGCCTTGTCGTCGCGCGACCCTCTTCTGCAGCTCATCGACTCTCCTCTGCAGCTGGCATCGGTCGCACCGCCGCCTTTGAGACTTGCCAGGTGACTGGTCACCGAAAGGGAGAATACAGACCCTGAGTGTCCTGTGTCGCAACCATCGGCTTGACCGGCTTTTGAATACGTTCCGCATGCGAGCAGTACCCAGCCTCTCATTGTCTCTCTCAGGCCACTCGACAAGTCTTACTGCCCTAGGCCAGTCTGGTCTGTCATTTCTCTCATAATGCCCGCCTCGCTCGAGTCATCACGCCCCATCATGGCTCCATCGGTAGGTGTCCGTCCATGCTTGCCTGCCTTCCTGTCCTATTTGCGTGGCCTCGTCCGCTTGTTCCCTTCAACGTTGTCAAGTACCTAGTCCTTGCAGTGTCTGGACTGGCCTCATCTCCTTCAAGTTGCCCTTTTCTTCGGCTGCATCGTCAACACAAGCGCTCACTTTGGTTCGTGCGTACCTGGCATTCCCGTCGTTACACAGAGAAGCCTGTACGATCCTGGGCATTGGCAAGGTACTTGCTGTATCTACTTGGGATTTGCCTTGCATCTATGATCGCTAGTAGCATCATTCCCCCCCGGTTCTCTATACTACACCCAAGCGTTGCTCAGTCTTCGAATCCTCTCGTCTGTCTTCCGTCTCTCTTGACTACGTTGCGCCACGCTTGTCGGTTTTCTTGACATCTCGCAGCCTTGCAACTAACACCATGTGTCTCGATGGCAGAACAGAACCTCTGTGCGCTTCAGCACCTATAGCATGGCACCGTCGTTCGCTCCCACAGTCCAGAGTAATGATTCGGCCCAGGCGGAGATCCGAGATATTGCTCTGAACCTCGACCGCATGGAAAACAAGGCTCTCACCTCCCAGCGTGTCATGCTCAGCGACGAGAAGACCGACAACATGAGCAAGTTGGCCCTCGGGGCCAAGCTTGAGCGCGCTCTGGACCGCCGCATGAGTAGCCAGGATGCCGTCATGCGCCCGTGTCGCATCACTGTCGGTGAGAAGGCACCGCTGAGCGAGAAAGTCCAGTAATTCGTGTCAGTGGTGCTGGTCGCAGTTTGGCAAGGCTGGACGAGAGGGCCGGCACTCGGCCTTTCATTTGCGCATGGCAGAATTGCTGGTTGAAATTTTATTTATGCGACGTAAGGGCAAATGATTGTCCACTACATAAGCTTCGCAACAGGTCCAGGTGCAACGTTGAGGATGGAGGAGACTCGAGAGTCCCCGGCTTCTTGTATGAATGACACAAGATATGAACCATGGGCGGCTGTTTGTCTAAAACTTGACTTTTGTTCACAGGACTCTCTATTTTCTTCAGACAGCATGGTGGGTGGATGGACGTGCCACTCTCCTGTTGCGTAATAAATAAAGTGATGGGGGTTGGATTCTCATAATTATAGCCACGCATCTTTTGTTTGTATCCATCATGGCTTTTTGTATGTCTTGTGCACTCAGTCTCACCGGATTTCTTCATAGATACACAACTCTGGACATGTACAGAGGAAGAGTGTAATTGCAGATGGAAAGCACGGCATGGATATATCATGCATGTACGTACGTAGGTGCGTGGCTTCAAGCGCGTGGCGGGAGTTCAAGCACGAGTGAATGAATTCGAAAGGGGGAGGGGCAACATATCGACAAGGAGATGGAAAAGAGTTGTATATTATGATGATGTTCCATGAGTCTGATACCACCTTCCTCGTACTCAGTAGTAGTAGGTATGCGTGTGCAACGGGTTCCGATCCTTCCTTTTTTTTTTTACCCCATCCAGACTCTTCTTTTTCCAAGTCACCCATTCTGTTTGGGCATTGCCTCGCAGCGAAAGCCCCTCCCCTCCCCGCCAAAAAGTGAAGACAGAAAAAAAAAAAATCATACAAGGTGGCTCCTGAAGGGAAGAAGTGGTGTTTTCCGGTGTGGACGGGTCTTGGTGTTGGTCCAACGCATCGTGGTGAGAAGGGTCGTTGACCGAGACGGTCCAAGCGACAAAGAAAGGCAGGCGGGGAATCGGCCGAATAGCGCCATGTGGAATATCGTGACAAGGCCCTCGCGCCGGTCCATTTTGTGCCTGGTCATGATTCGAGACTCGCGCCCCCCCCCCCCCCCCCCCCCCCCCCCCCCCCCCCCTTTCCCTTCTCTCTCCTCTCTCCTTCGTGAAGACGGCATTGTTGTGTTTTCTCTTGGCAGAGGAGCCGCGATTTGCGGAGGAAGCGAAAAAGAAGAAGAAGAAGAAGAAGAAATCACCCTGTTTGACCGTGGTATAAGATGGGATTGGAAAAAGAAAGAAAGAAAGAGGAGGAGATTCGTCGCCAGTGATCATTCGTTTTTACATCAAGTCCTCTGCTTCTCGAGCGCCACCTCAATCTCCTTCAACAACGCCGCCAGGTCCACCTCCTCGCCCTCAATCTCCAACGCCTGCTTCACCCACTCCCTCGCCTCGTCCCAGCGGCCCATCTCGACCAGGCACCTCCCCCGCCTCCACCACCCCTTCGCGTTGCCCATCCGCTTGGCCGCCACGCTGGCCTCGGCGTCGACGGCGGCCTCGGGCCAGTTCTGCGCCGACATGTGCACCTGCGCCCGGTTGGCCAGCAGGCCCGAGACCTCCTCCCTGACCAGCGCGGCCGGCTCCCAGATGGGCCGCTGGACGGCCATCTGGATCCCCAGCGAGTACAGCCGCCCGGCCTCGGCCATCCTGCCCTTGCGGAACTCGGCGTTGCCGTTGTCGCGCAGCTTGGCCACCTGCCCGCTGCGCTTGCCGTTGACGGGGATGGGCGCCGGGGGCACGCCCGCCTTGAGGCCCTCGGACTGGAGGATCCGGTGCAGGCTGTTGAGCTTGTCGAGCTCGGCGTTGAGCGCGCGCGAGGGCTTGTTGGCGCGGATCGCCTTGGACTGGGGGTCCATGTGCAGGTCGAGGAGGTCGAAGTGGTCGAGGTCGGACATGATGAGCGGTTAGGGGCGGAAGGTTTAGCAAAGATACGTGAGATAAAACTCGGTATGAATAGAGGAAGAATTTAAGTTAGAGGTAAATAAATATTAAAGGATACTAAAATATGTATGAGCAATATGCTCTTAATAAAAATGAAGACATAGTCTGAACCATTTTGAAAGAAATGGAAATATAATAAAAATATGATAACATATAGAACAGGCTAATTTGCGCAAGAGTGTACAAAATGAGTGCGCGGTTTGGCACCTTAACTTATTACAGAGATTGTAATAATGTTGCTTTTATTTATTAAAGGGAATAACTTGATTTTTATCAATAGATATTCTTATATTAGTATTAATAAACAAAAAACACATAGTAATTAGTATCTTTTTCTATTCAAAGGTATATACCAATGAATTAGAATTTGATCATTTAAAGATAGTAAAATTATATACTTTACCAGTAATAGTTTTAAATATAAACTACTACATAATTAGATTATTTAAAGACTTATATTAAAAAATATGATAACCCAAATGTTACATAAAAACAACGGAATAAGAAATTATAGTACTTCATCTTTTAACAACAATATCCGTGATTTACTGATAGGTTGTTTATTAGGTGATGCTCACATAAGAAGAACTAAAGATAACAGATCTTATATTTGAGCAAACTATAAAACATGAAGATTATGTAAAAGATTTACATAAAACTTTAAGTAAGGCTGGTCTAGATTTATCCGAGATTAAATATTATACTCGGAAAGATGATAGACATGACTCTAATAATACTTCAATTTAAGAGCTTGCGCCTAAAATAAAAAGTAATTCAGTAGGCTACGCCTCTAAAATTCAATAGCTGATTTATTCTTATCAGAAGATAATCAGAAAATAGTACCATTAGAAATTGAAAATTATTTAAGTCCAATAGCTTTGTAGGCTGCGCCTACTAAATGAATTTGCGATGACGGACAATTAGTGAAAAATGGAGGAATAACTTTATGTACCGATAATTATGAATTAGAAGAGGTAGTCACTAATAAGTGCTTTATCTAATAAGTACGGATTAAGATGTACAATTCATTTTAAAAATTGGTAATATCTATCATAGAATTTACATAAGTAAAACTACATTTAACTCATTAAAACCATTAATCGTAGATCATGTTCTTTGTACAAATTACATATGAGTCCCCAATAAAAATCATCCTATTTATAAATAGATAATAAATAATTTTTATAGCACATCGGGGGATTTTCATATAAATATGAAAATAGAAATTGGCTAAATTGCTAGAACGACCTATAATGGTAAATTAGCAGGGAGAGTCTATTAATGATTCCCTTCAACGATCACACGCCAACACCCTGAACAATATTAACAACACTTTAATACGGGGTGAAGATATGATCTAACCCATAATTAAAATTATGGATTAATATAATTATGCGATGTCGGCTTAACTTATCCTCATGGACGCAGGAACTATGTAGGGTGCGACTGTTCGTCGATTAAAAAGTTACATGAGCTGGGTAAAGTATTTAGCCCAGAAATTATTAGTTATTTACTAATATTTAAGTAAATCGGGTAAATTTCAAGAATTACTTATAATAGTAAACTTGAAGCGAAGTTTATCTTAGCATAATTTTAAGGTAAAAACGTTCAACGACTATAAGGTGAGTCTTATG
>SRQA01000935.1:0-14488 GCA_018360365.1 Claviceps citrina | reverse complement strand
GGCGGCCTCCGCATGGGCACCCCCGCCATGACGACCCGCGGCTTCGCCGAGTCCGACTTTGTCCGCGTCGCCGACATTGTCGACCGCGCCGTCGCCATCGCCACCCGCATCGACCGCGCCGTCAGGGCCGCGGCCGGGGAGCGCGGCGAAAAGTCCCCCGCCAGGCTGGGCCTGTTCCTCGACCATGTCGGCGACGGGAACTCGGACCCCGAGATCGTGCAGCTGCGGAGCGAGGTCGGCGACTGGGCTGGCACGTTTCCCCTCCCGTGGACGACGTCTCAATAATGGGGAGAGAAGAACCATGCCGACACGAAAAAAACTAAGAGAACTAAAAGAAACAAAAAAAAATACAATAACGACTACTATTTCTTCTATTCTATTTGGAGGGGAAACAACCGATTCACACAGATCAGCTCAGGTAATTTCAAGGAAAAAAAAAATAAACAACTTTCCTCTTCCATTTTCAAAGCATCTTCAAAACTCGATTCACCTATTTTTCCCCCTTTTCTCCTCCCCCTTTTGCGCACCCCCCTTCCCCCCCGGGGGGGCCACTGCCCATTCCTGCACCAGACTCTCGCCCAAACTCTGACCTATGATTTTTTTTTTTTTTTAAGAAAAAAAGAAAAGAAAAAAAAGAAAAAATGGCAAAAATGGCAAAAAAGGTGTCAGGGGTCAATCCAGGGATACCAGAGTGAGAGACGCAAGGAGGTCACGGTAAACTAGAAGGTAGGTCGCGATGCATGACTGCATTGATTCTTGCCCCCCATCTATGTGTGGCAGAGGCCTCTGGCATATATATCATGGGTCACGTGCTCTTGGCTAGGGCGCCGGTCAGGCGCCACGAGCCAGCACGCTCGTGCATTGTCCTTGTTGGCCTGAGGCAACCTCTTTGGCCCTTCAGTCCTGACAAAAGGACGCAGAAAGGGGAGGCGCGAAACTCTGTAATTGGACTTTTACCCGTGCACACGATACGTTGCATGTATGATGGATGATAGATGGATGCATCAAGGGAGCAGTGCCAGCACTGCAGCAGTCTGTGGTCACTGGCGGGCGAAGGAGTCGACGAGCTGGAGCTGGTGAGTGGTGGTGATGTCTTGACATGTTGGGCATCAACCAACAACCCTGCTTACAACATGAATCGTAACTCCTTTCTTCTTTGCACGCACCTTGTTGAACAAAAACCTGGCGCCATGTACTTGTGTTTGTTTGTGCAAGTTCTCACGCCGTCACCAGCAAGACCTGCTATATTGTTTGGTTTCCTCTTTGCAGTGCTCGGCGACACGTGCTCGCCTCCTTGCAGATCTGATTTTGTCACCGAATCACGTCTTTTCTCAAAACCTCTACTGAGAGCAGGAAGGGGGGAACAAAGCAAGAGTGTAATCTTAATTAAAGAAAGAAAGAAAGGAGCAGGCAGAAAAGGGCAAAAGAACATGTCCTGAGTTCGCTCAGCGCGAGTGTCCACCAAGCATTTTCCCAATCTCACTCCGTCTTTCCAAGGACCTTCCTCGTCGCGTCCCTCTCGGCCACAGTCTCATAGTACTTCTTCAGGTGCTTCAACTCGGCTATGCTTTGACAGCCACATTGCTCCACGAGAGCATGCAAAACGGGCCAGACTGCGAAATCGACAACCGACGGTGTGCTCGCATTGCTCATCCAGGTTGCTTCTACGACGTAGCCGTCCCAAACGGCCAGCTCCGATAGCAATGCTTCCGTCACCTCTGTAGACTGACCTTGACGTTTCCACAGCTCCGCCAATTTGAGAGCCCGCTGGAGGCGACTATACCGCATAGCAAGGTCGCATGTATTAGCTCGTGTGGCCGAAGAGGTTTGGCCGTACACGGCATCCAGGTACAGCATGATAGCTACATCCCCATCGACAGTAGACCTGTTCTCGTCGTTGTCGACGAAGCGGATCGGCAAGTCAGCGACGGACCCATCGCTCGCCGCTCTGGCATCGGATGGCGCTACACTGCCCTTGGCGTAGCTGACTCCAAGTTCAGCCAGCATCAGCCAGATGCGCATGTTTGCAACCACATCGGCAGAGGCAAAGAACCGAGGATAGTTGCTTATGTGTAGCACGTCGAAGCCCTTGCCGTATTGAGCCTCCCAGTCAAAGTCGGACGAGTTGTTTTCAGCCCCAAAGGCCTTCAACATCTCAACTGCTTCGGGACCTTGTCCATTGATGACGCCTTTTGCGGCATCACGGGTCTTTCCGGTTGCGCCTTGGCCCCAGATCATCTCCTCGTCCTTGTCCAGGAAGGTGCCTATATGTCGAAATGTCAAGGAAATACGACCACCTTCGTAGGCCAGCTCCGCAGCTGTCTTGTCCCGTTCAGCCCTTTTGTCTTGTCGAATGGAATGCAGCCACTTCATATTGGTCCTCAAGCCCATCCGGCACAACGAATTATGTGGCAGTCGTGCTCGTTGTATCTGGCGCTTTGCATTCCCTGGCGGTGAGGCGTCAGATCGAGACGGGTCCTTACCCGGTCTCTTGGTCCTGAACACCATCGTTCGCTCTGCCCCTATGCTCACGTTGGCAACGTATGATCCATTGACAACATCGAGCGTCTTGTCGCTATGCTCTGAAATGTAGTCCTTGCCATCGCGATAGAGCTGTATCAACGCGTGGTTCAACGGGTGCCCTAGGTGCTTCTCTGTTTCTGCCTTGATTGCCAGCACCATTGGCGAGAATGGCAGCAGGGGCGGTGATTCATCTGATGGATGTCGATAGACTGGCATGCTCCCATCCTGCGCCACTTCACCTTGGACAGCAACTAGACGTGGGACTTCGCCGCCTTGATGCAGCATGCGCTGCCACTGTACTTCACTCCGCAACTGCTCAAAGGCCTTCTTCTCCACCTCGTGCGGTAAAAGGTTCTCAATGATGTCAGTGTCCCCTTCTCCGAGACCCCGTTGAAGAATCTTTTCCTCCAACACGCTGCTCTCGGCCATCGTCTGCTGACACACTGACACACCTGATACTTGAGTTGGGGTGCGGCTGTGCGGTGATGATTCAAGGGTGTCGACCTTGTCATTGTCCCCTTGAATTTTGCCATCTGTAGTTAGCACAGTGGGCTTATCGACTACATGCACATTTGATCCGATTTCTTTTGGCTGCTGATCTTCAACGATAACCAAGTTGCCGTCCTTCGCCGCATTTCTTTTTCGAGTTTTCTGTGAGGCAGCGGGTGAAGCCTGCTGAGATGCTGCGCCCTCGCCAGCCACAGTTTCAGGACACCTTGCGTCCAGCCGCAAACCTGCCAGGGCAGTCGAAATATCAGACGCGACGTCGGAAACGTTGTGACGTTGTATACTCGCGCTCATGATCGCAGGTGGCAATGTTGTTTGTGGGGCAGGTCTCGGTGGTTGTGGAGGCGTGACAGCCGAGCTTGAATGGAGGTTTTCGATTACCTCCTCCGCAGATGCAATCTCACAGCCTGTGAGTTTGATGAGGTTTCTCATCGCAGCAAGCTGTCGCTGCTCATTGCGGTAGCCACAACAGTCTTCCACAATTGTTATCGACAGGCCATGACCGGCAGCGTCCAAGGCGGTAGCGTAGACTCCAACATTGGCCATGGAACCACAGATGAATACTTCCATGACCATCTTTGCCCGTAAAGATCTGAGAAGCGATGTGCCACTGAAACCGGAGTATTGGCTTCTCGTAATGACCGTATCCCTCTTCTGCCTGACCTCTTCCATTGCAGAGACCATCTTGACCCCCCAAGAGCCCATCTTTGCACATTTGGCTTCCGGCTGACTCATGAAGGCTTCCTCGTCTGGCGGCTCATCTGGATCAATAGGTGCCACAGTTCGCCCGAGGCTATTCTTGTGTCTGGTGACCGTAGTAGTGTCAGACACTATGATGGCCTCGGTTTCAGCCGGCAAGGGGCGGTCAAACTGCGACAGTAGCCAGACGACATCGCCTTGCCCGCGGATTGCATTTACCAACCGTGCTGTGCGGTTGACAAAGCCCTCCAGATCCGTTGCTGGAAGCGCCCCATCGCTCTCGACGAAGTCGTTTTGGAAGTCAACGAGAATTAAGGCTTTCCGTGTGTTGAGTTGCGGTAGGAGTGCTTGGTCAAAAGCAAACATGATGGCTGGCGTTTCTATATATCGTCTGAAGCCCTGAGCCGTCGTCTTCTCTTGTCCTGATAATGTTGCCTCCAGCAATGCTAGTTCTGTCAAGTAAACTGCATCGCTTTGTGCATTTACGAACAGCTGATATGTATGATACTGAGACGAGGCGTATGGGGTTGCCCGGTGCGTGTCAGAGGAAAAGCCGAAAGTCGAATCAAGATAAGATAAGTCAGATTACTCGTGACACCTGACGACAAGTACCACGGGCTATGTGTCCTTGCCACGCACGTCCTCTTGCTCTGATCAGAACTTCAAGGGAGCGTGTTGGGAGATGTAAAGCAACGGACCAACTATATATGTCATAGATGATAGAACATGGCTTCGGGGCGCCACGACTGCCATCCCATCAGGTGGAGCACCTGGGCCACCTGTAGACTGACTGTCTTAGACAACTCTTTGCCCAACCGAGCCGATCGGGCAAACTGTCATGGGCATCCTGTCATTGGACGTGCCGGCAGATTGCTGAGACGTTGCTGAGATCACATCCATACGACAAGGCGGGTCGTGGATCGTGTATCGCCCATCGCAGCCGAGCTCGACTGGACAGATGGACAGAACCAGTAGGGTTCTCGCAACGTACGACTCTGGTAACCGGTGCGACATCGTTGCGGATGCTGGCATGACGGCCTAGTCGTTCTGAAGGCTTATATTGATGCGTGACGGCCATCGTTCCAGCCTGATTCCGTTTCCCACTTTGTTGACCTGATCGTTGATGGCTTGTTGAAAATTGAGATGGAAGGAGTGGCCCCCTCCATCCCAGGCGCCTTCCCAGGATTCGGACAGTTGCGGCGTCACCACCACCAGTGTGCTGCAGGTCAAGCTCGTCAGATTTGTGCAACCTCGAAGCCCAGCCCGATCCGGTGGCAAATGATGGATGCATCCGCCTTTCCTCAAGTACCTAGGGTAGTACCTAGCCACGCCTGCCAAGCTTGCCAAGCTGGCTTGAGCCTAGAGGTAGACTTTACTGCCGACCGCCGAGCATTTGCCGGCACATCCTGGTGATCCAGTGAACCTCCCGGTGATCCTGCGAAGTGCTCAACGTATTGTGCTGCCAAGAACAAAACCATTACCGCCCTTATCACCATTGCACTTATATGACTCAAAACTGTCCGTTTGTCTAGGGTGGCCCGCTGCAATAGCTCTTATACCGTACTCAAGCGGCGCGCTTTATTCCCAGTCCATTGTTAGCCAACACTCCCTGCACCGGCAAGCATGTCATCAAAGCGCACTCTTTCCGTCTGCTCAAGAGTGTCGTCAGGCGAGGTTACCAAACGTTCTAAGCTTGCCCCTCCTGGAAACGAAGCAGCACCCGATGAATTTCCTGTGGCTCACCCGCTAGAGGCTGAGGACAAGATTACCGCAGCACAGTCGCTGGTCCAGTCGCATTATGCCAACGCGAGAGCGGGAATTCGACGGTCTATAGCCATGGTGCTGAAACACGATGGCTTTAGTTCGTCCACTCCAGAAGCAATGGAAAGCTTTACCAACCTCGTTGAGACATGTGTGTTGCGCCGCTTCCCGCCGTTGTTAAGTTCTTGTCCGAATACTGACGTATGTCTAGACCTCGGTTCGTTGGTTGAGGAAACCAAAAGATTTGCCCTCGCCTCTCGTCGAGATCATCCGATTCCTATAGACTTCGAGGTAGCTCTGCGACATTTCAACTTGCCCGTTTCCTCGTTAAAACCACATCTGAAGAACCCGCTGCCGACTGTCGCCCTTGCGCCGGCTTATCAGTATGTTCACGAGGCAGATGAGGAGGCATATGCAACCTTGCCACTTCTAGGTCCGGAGCTCAGTGGTCAGGAAGACAAGAACGCGAAACAATACATCCCTTCGTCCTTCCCTGACTTCCCGAGTCGCCATACATACAAATTCACACCACAAGAAGATATCGATGTTCGAGATGCCAAGAAGATTCGAGAGGACGCCGCGAGGGCAGCACAACATGGAGAGGATGCCCTTCGACGTCTTGTTCGAGCGTCGAAAATGCGAAAGCAGAAAGAAGCCAAATCGATGGTTGAAAAGGACAGCCACGGGAAAGAGCGCTTCCGCCTATGGGAAGCCACAATGAAACGCTTCATGGGATCTGATCATCGAGGCGAAAGCACGGAGCACGTCGAGATTGCCAACCGCAGCATGATAGTGAACGGAGACTCCGTCTTTGCACGCAAAGAGGTATCGCGCCTTGGCAAGCGCACGTCGCCGCTGACATCGTCGACAAACAAGTAACCAGTTTCGACTTCGACCCCATTTGCAGGACTAAACGAATAAAAGCACTGCATCTGGAATTGATGTTTTCGAACAATGTATAAAAAAAACTCAAACTTTCGGCCGGCGTCTCTGGATTTACTTTTCCTACTGGTTTCGATACCCTATGCATTTGAGGACATGGAATTGAAGTAACCGTTGGGCCAGCAGCAATAGATCGGGTTCGGCGCATGGAGTTAGAAGGAATTGATGGGACTCAAATCAGAGCATTTGCCGCGAAAGAGTCGTTGAATAACAAAGCAGGCATCTTTCTATCAAAGGCATACATTTCTAGAAAGCCAGTTGCGATGCTGGAAAATCAGGCACTTCTGTCCCTGATTTGAACTGAGCGGAGGTGCTACGGGGCATGACACGACTGACTGAGGTACTTTATTACAAGTCCGCTTTGCTGTTATCCTGCAGGCTGCCTGGGATGGTCACGAAAAGATGCTGAAGCGAACAGACAAGAAGATGACCTTCCAACAAAAACTCAGCCACATTACCAGCCACAGAGACAGGCTAGGAAGGCCACAGCGAACCAGTACATGGTTCAAGATACCCTGCGTGCCCACGCTTACTGGCCAACGTGCGGCGGCCCTAAATTTTCGTCCGCACAAAAACAATATCCCAAATTCTGCCGAACCAGGTTTCAGACCATAGCGACCCAGTCAGTTTTGCAGAAGAGCCCGAAGCCCTCGCGAACCCCTTCTGACTTTCCTTCCTACGCCTCGCACTGCACCTCTCGATCGACTTTTGTTGCATCGCCTTTGTCAACGTCGCCATGGCTGAACAATTGATTCTCAAGGGCACTTTGGAGGGCCACGTATGTTCTTCACTCCGGTTTCCCTGCACATTGCTCTGCCCATTGCAAGAGGGCGTCGGACTGGTGACGACGATTTTCTTCAATGGACATGAGATGAAGTTGTCTAGAGACGCAAAACACGGTGTGGCCAAGGAACTTGAATGCTGACTTTCAACAGAATGGCTGGGTCACCTCTTTGGCCACCTCCATGGAGAAGTACGTCAATTCCCACGCATTTATGCTAGCATCGAGACGAACGAACCGATGCTCAAAACTTTGTTGCCTACGGCCCACAATTGCGCAGGATGATGAATCTGCTTCGTGCTGACGTCCTCTCCTGTTTTGCAGTCCCAACATGCTCCTGTCTGCCTCCCGCGACAAGACGCTGATCATCTGGAACCTCACCCGCGATGAGACCCAATACGGCTACCCCAAGCGATCCCTGACGGGCCACTCCCACATCGTCTCAGACTGCGTACGTTGAATCCTTCGAGCTGCACGACTCTCACTCTCGGATCAAGAAACGGATAGATGTCTCAAGGCGAACAAGTCTTAGCTGATACCGTACGAACGGAACAGGTTATCTCCTCTGATGGTGCCTACGCTTTGTCTGCTTCTTGGGACAAGACCCTCCGCCTGTGGGAGCTCGCCACCGGCACTACCACTAGACGATTCGTCGGCCACACCAACGATGTTCTTTCCGTCTCTTTTTCTGCCGACAACCGACAGATCGTCTCAGGCTCCCGCGACCGCTCCATCAAGCTGTGGAACACCCTGGGTGACTGCAAATACACCATCAACGAGAAGGGCCACACCGAGTGGGTTTCTTGCGTCCGATTCAGCCCCAACCCCCAGAACCCTGTCATTGTCTCCTCTGGCTGGGACAAGCTCGTCAAGGTGTGTAGCTTGCTGTCTTCCTCATTCTTCCCACGATTGGAACCAAAGCGCAACGCGGTATCTCCATGCCGTCACTTCCACATGATGTTTTGCAAGATTCTCAAGTATTTGCTACTTCAGAGCCTTTTTGAGGCCATGAGACAAACCAATCACCTTTGCCTGATACACTCTGTCCATGAATACCATGTTGCGCTTTGGCATTGGGGAGTTTCCTCCCGCATGGAGCTCCAATGATGACTAATCATTTGCGTGTTTTCTCGCAATCATACAGGTCTGGGAGCTCTCCAGCTGCAAGCTGCAGACCGACCACATCGGCCACACTGGCTACATCAACACCGTCACCATCTCCCCCGACGGTTCCCTCTGCGCCTCCGGTGGCAAGGATGGCACCACCATGCTCTGGGATCTTAATGAGTCCAAGCACCTGTACTCCCTCAATGCCAACGACGAGATCCACGCTCTCGTCTTCTCCCCCAACCGATACTGGCTCTGTGCCGCCACGGCCAGCAGCATCATCATCTTCGACCTCGAGAAGAAGACCAAGGTCGACGAGCTCAAGCCTGAATTTACCGCTGTTGGCAAGAAGAGCCGAGAGCCCGAGTGTGTCTCTCTGGCCTGGTCGGCTGATGGGCAGACTCTCTTCGCTGGTTACACCGACAACATCATCCGTGCTTGGGGTGTCATGTCGAGGGCATAGGCTTAATGTCCCCCTGACACAAATCGAAATGTAATGTGGCGAGAAGGCATGAACTGGCAAAAGGACAGGGAAATGCATGGCCAAGGAGTTGCCAACGAAGGTGTTGGTGGTGGACGGATGGAGAGTGACAAGAGGCAGTAGCGACAAATCCAACCAAGTTCTCTTTTTTTTTTCTATAGGTTGAGTCCGTCGGCAAGCTGGTAGGGCAAGATGATGGTGGGGCGTCATATATGGTTGGCTTCCTCCCCGTTTTGGTCTTCTCTATTGATGTGAAGGAAACGGGGAACAAAAAACTTGGACTGTATCTGACGAGGCAATGACGTATAGCTGTTGAGGCAGCCTCTGTGGACAGAATTCGGCATGCGTGCTTGTTCTTCCGATATAGTACTCAACTTTCTCATGAACTTTTTTCTTTCCCTTGATGACTACATGGTGAATGAATGCTAGGGCGCATGTGAGAAGCGAAATGGTGGTTTACGATTTGCGAGTATCTTGACTACTACTACCTACCTGGTACCTAGGTACCTAGGTACTGGATAGTAGCCGGTACCTTGTTATGAAATGTGCTTTGTGTCGGAGCAGTCAGCTGCAGCTGTTCGTGATTCCTACAGTGATTGAATAACCGCAAAGCGGAACTCGAATGGGTAGCCACTCCCGCTTGCTACATGCATTGCGCCAGCATGCCGGATCACGTCACGTCACACACTCGATCCTAGTTTCTTTTTGAGCGGGCGGGGTCGGACTTTTTTTTTCCTTTTTTGTCCCTTGTTAAAGATTCCTTCTTGCTTTTCTTTCTTGTTCAGTGGCCACTTTCTATTTGACCTTGGTCTGCTTGCCTCTTCTTTTCTTTTCTTTTGTCTTCTTTTTTTTCTTCCCGCCCGCATCGGATACCATTCTATTATACAGAGTGTGCTTTCCCTGAGCTATGACTCCAACAATGCTGGCCTCTCTTTTTCGTTATTGCACTTGACGTTGTTGTATTCGTCGATCCGATTTATTTCATACTCCCTGTTTTGCGTTTTCGGGTTTTTAGGGTGGGGGGAAGGGATTTGAATCGGATAAGCTCGAGAAATCTACTGCGCTATTCCATGCCCGAGCCCCGTCCTCACATAAAGGGGGGCAGGGAAAAGGGGTAGCTTGAGTTCTTGACGCGGAAAGCACTCAACAGGAAGCTGTATATGAAGAACATGACCGCTCCCCAGATGAGCACGGCCACGGACTGTGACTTGGAGTTGGTCATGCGGGGCACTTTGGTAGCGAGTGCAATGGTGCAGAAGCTCAACATGCCATCTACGCGTTGTTCGGGTTAGTTTTTTTTTTTTTTTTTTTCATTCGAATGGGGTGGAAAGGAGAGCGGCCGCGCTGGGGTGTTTCTGCAACATACATATGGCGGCGACAATCTGAGTCTCGAGACCGAGTTGGTTCTGAAACCCACGGGCGAAGTAGGTGATGCCTCCCTTTCCGTCGCCGGCAACATAGGGAACCTTGCGGATGTGGTTGAACATGTGGCCGCTGATGAAGAGGAGAATGGCAATCATGCTGCCCGCGGCCCATAGGTTGCGGTTTTGAATAACGGGGACTATGTATGGCATCGCGGAGAGGGCGACGGTGACTGCTCCGGCGAGGAAGGTCAAGGCCGATGCCCACTTGAGGTAATTGATCGGACGCTTAAGCTCGGGATGAGGACGGCCGGGGAGGTTGCGCACAAGGAAAGCGTGAACCGTTTCCGCATTGCTCGCTCTAGAAGGTAAAGGTTGTGTTCGTCAACGGATTGTCTTCTTTTTTTTTTTTTTTGGTAAGATGACCAGGCAAAGAAAAACCATGACTCACCCGACAGAAAAGTCAAATGGCAAAGGTTCGGCCGACGCAGCGGCGTGAGGACCGGTCGTGGGTGGGAAAAGCAACAGCTGAGGAGCTGTCCGAATATTAAGCTGCCCAAAAAAAAAAAGGAAGAAAGAAAAGAAAAAACCCGGTAAGTATACCCGTGGCAAATACATGACAGAAGAGGCAGACGACGATGTCCAGAAAGCCATACCTTCAAAAATATGTTCTTTCCATCATCGACATCCAGGACACCAAAGAGCAGCCTCGACTCCTGCTTCCGATCGCCCTTGGCCCAGCTCGAGGCAATCAGTTCCCACTCGGGCTTGAACTCCCGACAGGTCGCGCATCCGAAGCGCGAGTCCTGGGCAGTCAGGACGATGGCGACGGCGTAGTCTCGCGGGGCGGTCGTCAGGGTGTTGTACGACACCTCGTTGAGCTGGATCGGATTGCTGAGCCGGGAGAGACGGGAGAATTCGTCGAATCGCTGCTGGCTGGATTTCTCGGCGGCAGAGGCAGAGGCAGAGGCGCCGGCGACGACGAGGGCGCAAGCCGATGCGAAGGTGGCGAGGAAACGCATCGCGGAGCGGTGGTGCGGCTGTGCCTGTTCGTTGTGGTGATTGGGCAGGATGCGCACGAAGACGAATTGCAGATGGGAGACAATTGGGGAGGGAAGCCTGTTGGTGCAAGCTCCGGTTCCAAGCTGGACGACCCTTGGAAGTTGAGGTAGAGGTGGCCTCACACGGAGCCAGCCTCATTGTGGCGTCGCACGTCGTTAGTTACCTAGTAGTTGTCGGAACGGACCCCGTCGTCATGCGTCACGTGCACTGCTCCAGCCTTTCGAGACCTCCGACCCAAGCTCAGACAAACGGATGGGCACAATGTGCGAGGGCGGGGCTCGCTAAGCCCAAAACAGCAGCTTGTTTATGTTTGGCGGGATGATGCCGAGCAAAACATGGCCAGCCCAACAAGTCACCAAGTCCCCAAGTCACAACGACGTTTATTAGAATCAACGACCGGCTATCCCAAGACGCATCATATCTACGATCGCACACATACCAAAGAGGAGCGGCAACAGGTGCGACGACGGACGGCGTACATCCTCACTTCATACACCGGGAATCGCGTCGATCTTTATCCCCGTCTCGGCGTCAGAATCGCCGCTGGGGGAAGCGCCTCTTCAGGCGACAAAAGTCGTCATCATGGGCACCAATCTCGCCGAGGTAAACATCTCACGCTGCAGACGGTCCTCCATGCGTGCTTCTTCTTCTTTTCTTCTTCTTTTTCTGTCCGCGGAAAAAACTCAGCAAACTGATCTGATCCCTGCTGCAGCGCATGGCGCGCATCCACGAGCTCGAGCTGCTGCGCCAAGAGGCTTTGCACAAAACCGAATCCATCACCCGCGACGAAGAGGCCCGACTGTTACAGCTGCGCCTGTTGATGATGCGCGACGAGAACGCTGATCTGCGCGACAGAATCGGCGAGCGAGATTACAAGATCAGCGCCATGATGAGAGATGGTCATCAGGCACGGCTCGATTTGGAGGAGTGCAGACGGACCATCAGTGGACAAGGTGCGCGACTGAAGAAGCAAGACATGGAAATGGCCAGTCTGAAGGTGCGAAAATGGGATCAAGAGCGCAATCTTCTTTCCTCCCGTCTGTAACACACACTGATGGTTTTCTTTTTCTGGGGAGGAGTGCGGCAGGCCGAGATGGAAGCATTGAATGTATCGGTCAACGATTCGGCAAAATTGTTACAGGAAAAGTTTGCCTTGACAAGGGAATTGGAGCATCTCAGACCAGAACTGGAGCATCTCCAGTCACAACTCACAACCCATCAGGCGACGGTGGCGGAGAAGAACGATCTCCGACGACAACTCGACTCCTTGGAGGCGGAACTGGAGAACGAGAGGCGGTCGAGGCAGCGCCTGCAGTCCAGAAACGACGACGCCGCGACGGCCGAGCTGGCCGCCCGGCTGGAGGACGCGGAGAAGAGGCTCGCGGCGGAGCAGAAAGAAGGCGGCAGGATGAAGAAGGAGCTCGAAAGACAAGTAGCATCGGCCAAGGCCGAGAATGAGCGGCTGGAGGAACGCGTGTCCGGCCTCAGGGAGAAGACGAAGGGACTGCAGGCCGAGTTGCGTGAAGCCAGGGAGCATCTGGATGAGGCCCAGGCGCAGGTCCAGTCTGAGCTCGCTGCTGCGCAGTCGCGGCCCGAGTCCCGCGGCGCCGAGGACAAGCCCCGGAAGGCAACCGCACCGGCGGCAGATGCCGGCGGCAGGAAGCGTCGTGCCCCGGCCATGAGCTTGGAGGAGGTGACGATCCAGACACCGGGGAACGACATGACTGCACGGGAGAGGCCAACTAAGAAGCGTGGCACGGACAAGGTCAAGGCCGCCGTCGGGGAGAAATCGGTCTTTTCCGTCACACCGTTCCTCACTCGGAGCAAGTCCCTGACCGGTGATTCGGCGACGGCAGATCAGTCGTCCAAGGCTGCTGCTGCTGCTGCTGCTGCTTTAGCCGAGTCGTGTGACGAGTCGCCTGATGCAGAGCCGCCCGCGTCGGATGCCGGCCCAGCAGCGCCAGAACCACTCTCGGACTCGGAGGCCGAAGCCCCCAAGCCCAAGGTCTCGTTCAGGCCGGACGTCTCGTTCCAACCTCCCGCCAAGGCCGCCGCCAGGCCGACGCGCGCCGTCCGACAAGCCAAGCCCATGACACCCCTGGGCGATGCCACCCCCGCCAAGGCCAACCGGGTCGTCAAAGCACGCGGAACACCAAAAGTCAGGTCCATCCCCGAGGCCCCCGTGGACAACAAGAAGACGAAGCCGAGTCACGACCCCGAAAGCAGTCCCGATCAGGACAAGGTCGTGTCGTCGGTTGCCGCCTCCAAGAAGGCGGCAGCAGCAGCAGAGGTCAAGAGGAGAAAGCGCAAGTTGCTTGGCGCGGCAAACACGACGCTTCTTGATGACAGCGATGGCGATGGCGACGGCGGCGGCGGCGGCGGCGAAGCCCTGGCCGAGAGTAAGCCGCAGCTCGCGGCGGTCGCTAAGAGGACGCGGGCTCGGCTCGGTGGCGGCGTGAGGAATGCGTTTGCGGGGGGGTCGTCGTCGTTTTCGCCTCTCAAGCGGGACAGGAGGGGGACGAGTGCGAGTTTTTTGGCGTGATGGGTGTGTGTTGGTGATGACGGCGAGCTGGGCTCTGGACTGTGGACTGTGCGAGGTATCTTCGTTTTTGCCTGCATTATTTTACTTTCTTTTTATTTATTTCCTTTTTTTTTTTTTTTGGTGGAGTTTATGAGGTGGTGTTTCTTGGTATCCGGCTGGGTAGCTGGTCGCCAAGGCTAGTGCTTGCGAGAATAGCGATGGTACAAATGCAAGAGACGGGTGAAGAATACTCTGCGCACCGGCAAGCCGTGTCGAAGCTCGACATGTCAGGTCCTCTTTCCGAGGGTATCCGTATTCATTCCATCATCCACATCCATGGCTGTCCGTCCCCAGAAAAGCGGCCTTGTTTCGAATCGCCCCTCCAGGGTAGGTTAGGTAGCCCGACCAGTCCATCTCGTCGCACCCGGCCGCAGCACCGACAGATCCGGTCCGATCCATCCACGCAGACAGACTTTGTCCTGCATCTTCAACAACGACAAGACGCACGCGCCATGATTCTGCTCATGCACACACTCTCGGCTCAACCACACGTCGCTTCCTGCACCGCCGCCGTTTCGACCGTCTCGACCGTCTCGACCTCGTCCCCCTCCTGCTCCTCCTCCTCCCAGGCCGCTCCACCGGGTCCGTCGCCGTCGCCGTCGCCGTCGCCGTGATGGCGTCCGCCTCGCGCCCCCTCCTCGCGCCGCCGCAAACCGCCGCGAAGCTCTTGTGCGCCGCCCATC
>SRQA01000934.1:0-14506 GCA_018360365.1 Claviceps citrina | reverse complement strand
CCCCCCAAAAAAAAAAAAAAGGCCATCTTGCCCGCAGATATTTCAGCTCAGCGATAAAAAAGAAAACGAGCGATACCAGTGCCGCGGAAAAGATCGTGCCCAAAATCATCGCCGCAGCGGGATACCCTCGATTTTTGTCCTCGAGCCTCTGGACTCTTCTCTTCACAACCCTCCCACTTCCCTCAAATAAAAGCACACACGAAAAAAAAGAGGTCTTACCCGATTCATCAACACGACTTTTACTTCTTCTTTTTTTCTTGGTCTCGCCCAAACGAGATACAGACAACTCCCGCAAAAACGCGGGGGTGGGGGCGAGGAAAAACAAACAAGGATTAAAGCAACAACAGTTACGATATCGACGACAACAACAACAACAAAAAAATGCCCTATCAACGCCCCTACTTCCTCTCCTCTTTTCTCTCTGCCTTTCGGCAACAGGGCCCGACACTGCAAACAACCGCCCCGCAGACAAACAAGCATCAGTCAACCGCCGTCGGACCCTCGCCTGCCACGACGGCGGCATACGCCCAGGCCTCTGCGTCATCGCGGGCCATTTCCGCAACAACGCCGGCGGCGGCGGCGGCGTCGGCCCACCAGCAGGCGAATAATCGCGCTTCGCCGACGACGACCAGCGTGTCCATTCACTCCCCCCGCAGCACGGGCAGCGGCTCCTCCTCCTCCTCCTCGGGCATTCCTATCCCCAGCACGTCGGCGTCTGGGCGGAGACGCGGAAGCGACAGCAGTAGTGAGGGCTTTCGGGATGCCATCGGCGCGGATAAGTGGTATATTGGGGGGAGGACGGCCGGCGGGGAGGAGAGGTTTTTCAAATTGGGCGTTGTGAGGAGGGTGAGGAGTAATGATGGGCTGAGCTTGGATCGGTTGAGTTTGTGAGTGGAAGGGGGAAATGAAACGACTCTTTTGTTGACCCTTCCCTCCACCCTCCTCTCTCTCTCTCAAAAAAAAAAGGAAGAAAGAATAAAAGGGAAAGAGAGAGAAAGACAGCAAGTTTTAAGATGTATTTGAGCTTGGGCTCTATGGTTTCTTGTTTTTGTCTTTTTTTTTTTTTTTTTTTTTTTTTTTTTTTTTGGGATCGGGACTTGAAAATCGTACTCGGAATGGACTGCGAGTGGGCATGGATAGGTCTAGCTTGGGATGCCCTTGAAATGTGAACATGACTGGGATGTATTGACGGAACCACGGAATGGGAAATCATGCAAAGGCGTTTGCAAGTACAGGCTTGCGATTTGTTCTACTGTATATTCTTCTATGTGTTGGTTCTATGTGTTGGTTCGTACCGCCAATGGTGCTACTCTCTGCTCTTGCAGCTCTTGGTTTTGGCTCTACGACGTGGTCCGGTCTGTCTGTGATGTGGCTGATGAATGATGTCTACTCGTATGCAAGTCAACAGCGACCAGGCCAACCGCGTCACCACATGAATCGCTGCAACCTCCCCCCGTCCAAGACTTGACCATTCTCGTCCTTCCACACGTAGGGCCTGGTGAGGAAGAGGTATCCCGTGGCCAAGTTGATCGCCATGAGCCAGACGGTTTCCAGAACAAGCCGTACATCATGCCGCTCGAACACCACTGCAAGTAGCCGTGCCGCATGGGACCGCGCGTCGGACCGGCCACCGGACGTGCCGTTCGCTGAGCAGCCGTGGTCACGGACTCTCCAGGCCGGCACGAGCAGGCGCCACATTACCCAGGGGATGATGAAGTAGCGAGGCTCGACTAGGGGCGCCGTCATGAGCGACAGCGCCGTGGCCAGGAGGAAGACGAGGCCGGTGGATGTCGAGGGTGGCTCGCATGAGAGTGCAAGGGCATCTTTTCTGGCCAGGTCCTGGGCCTGTTTGTCTGGCGCCTCGAGGAGGGGTGTTTGCGGTGCGGTGTCGGTGCGCCTCGACTGGCCGCCGTGCGCAATCCGCAAGGCATGGTCGGTAAACGGACGCGAGTGAAGGATGGTATAGCGCCAAGAAGGAGATGAAGAAGAAGAAGAAGAAGAAGAAGACGAGGCGTTGCGCGCGGACGCTGACCAGTCGGTGCAGCCGGCAAGGGTGCCCCAGACCATCCACCGAGCGAGCGTGTAAGGGATAATGAGCAGGAGCCGGACCAGGTTGCCGCGGCGGATGGTGTACCGGAAAATGTAGAACATGTAGTGACGGTTGTCGGCCAGCGTGAACGGATGCACGATGGTGTTGAACTGGACCACGGTTGCTGATGCCGCCAGAGTGGCGAGCAGATAGAGCAGCCAGATGGCGTGGGTGGGGGTGAATATCCAGGATGCGGTCCTCTGCCGAGCGGACGGGAGCTTTGGAGGATCTGCCTCACGAGCAGGGCGAGACGCGGGCCCGAGCGAAGCCATGGCCGTATGGACGAGAGAGGCCGCATACGGCAAGAGGAGTGGCAGAGAGAAAAAGGCGAAAAAGGGCCAGATATACAACATTTGCGCAAGGTGGATGGTGGCGACGTGGTTCGACTTGTCCCCTTTTTGCAAACCATCAGTTATGGGAGTCTTTTTTTTTCCCTTGTTCTTTTTTTTTTTTTAAACTTCCATCGCAAGGAAGAGGTACCGATGGCTTACCGAGAACAACGCCGCCGTTCCATGCTACAAAGCCGGAAAAGACAACGAGTATAGACAGGTACGGCCATATCTGGCGCATGACTCGAACAGGATTACACAGGGCCGCAATGCCAAAGCTGATGACAGTAAACAGCATGTCTGACGCGGTACATCAGCACGTCAGCTTCCATTCTTGCAATGCGGACGGGGTGGACGGGCTTACCATCTGGCCAGGCAAGACCGAGAGGCGGATCGTGAACATGGCCGACCGAGTACCTCCAAGAATAAAACTTGAGCTGCGCGCCCAGCGTCGCCACGGGCGGCTGGTCCACGCGCGCCGGTCTCAACATCTTGATGGCGTGAATCGCCTCCAGGCCGCCCATCCAGACCACGACCCAAAAGACGTTTGTCTGTCTCATGAACAGCGCGGCAATGCCGAGAAGTGCCGTCGCCGCGTCGCTCAACCACGGGCTGCGGTCTCGTCCGACCCGCTTGAGGTGATTGAGGAAAGCGCCCAGCACAACAGCCGTCGAGAGGACATCGGTGTAATAGAGTCCCGAGAAGAAGAACAGCAGGGGAAACAGCGAGATGTTGAGAGCAGTATGTATGGCATACGGAGAGATTGTTTCGAGCAGCGCAGAGGGATGCGCCTCTGCATTGAGACGTGATTCAATCGCATGACGGCACAGTAGCGCCAGATATGCCAGCACCATGAGACCTACAACGTTGGTGAAGCGAAGGGCATTGGCACCGCAATCGGAGAGCCACGACGTTCCCGCCACGCTGGCTACCCTTTGGAGAAGTATAGAGACGAAATACCTACGGCCATTAGTTCTGTGCTGCGTAAAAAGTCGGGGGAGGGGGAAGGTGCCAGATGTGGTCAGTCGCACGAACAAGCCTGGAGGAGTGGTGATCTTGTCATCCCACTCGAGAAACCGGCACTCGCAGTATCTCTGCGCCTGAGGAACATGAAAGACTTCATCCTACACAGAATGTAAGCCGAGCAGGTTTTGTTAGCCAATGCCAGGGCCATCTTACCAAATACGGCTGCGGGACCGTTTGGGAAACGAATGTGTACCATGCAACGCTCGACAAGAAGACAAAGGAAAAAGAAATGAGGATGCTGCGAGATTGGCCCCTTTGCCTCGAAAACAGACTCAACACAGGGAGAGCGAGACTCAAAGTGGCCAGAAATGTCGCGCCGGACCCCTCGAAGTGAGTGTTGGCGGCCATGGTGGTCGTCGTGTTTGAATCGTGTCCACCACAGTGCTCGCTGATGAGGACGTGTCCGGATGTTGATCATCAAAATGACGGCATTGGTGCTGGTGCTGAACAAGCCTAGATGAAGAACCGGTTTGTTCAATCCATTCTGCCGTGAACAGGAAGGCCGGGAATCACCTGCGTGAGGGCCGGCTCATGAAAGGAGCAGCGCAGCTATCGCGAAAGCTCCAGTGCTGGCATCAAGGCCTACTGTGTGATTAAAACTGTTTGCACACTGTACGAGGTCGTCACCCTCTGATTCTGGACCCTGTTCAGCACATCCTTTCTGGGACTTGACATTGGCAAAGCTTTGAGCTATTGCATTTATGAAACTGCACGGAAGAATCTATGAAGAAGTTTCCAACTGTGTTTCCTATTGCGTGGCGCTTGGTCTTCATTCTTGTTTGCACAATGTAAAGTTGACAACATTCCAGGCCATCATCAAATCAAAACAGTCATCAAACCAGGCTTGGAGCGGCCATGCATTCTTCAAAAAAGTATAAAATCTCGATCAGAAAAGGCTCTATTGTGGGAGTATCTTGTACAAAGGGAAGACCCTCGTCGTTGACAGGGCATTGTTCATTTACAGTCCATGTTCCACCAATGTTTTGCTTAGAAGGGCTGAAAATTCGTTAGCAAGAGCATGAACCGATTTGAGGTCAAGTGAATGCTATTACATACATTGTCCTGAGGATTAATCTCCTGCTTGACGAAGTATCGGCCGAGGAAGGGTAATTTCTGCACGTGCGTGTCAACTGAGTGGCCATATACCGGCAAAAATCATGACATGAACAAACCTGTAGAACGTCCTCTTTGACGCGGGGAATACCTGAGACGTAGAAAAAGAGACCGACAGCGACAGCGCCGCTAAAGGGGGTAGCTCTGAGCGCGCTGCTAAAAAGTCAGTCATGTTTTTCCCAATCCTTCACGTCCACGACGTTCTTCAAAACCGACACGATTCCCCTCAGAGCGGACACAGCGTGCCAAGTCCACGTGAGCCACTGCGTCGGTATATACGAGCAATACGAGAGCGGGTGGTCGTCCGTAGCCACGATATGAGTGTCCGATCCTTGGACGGGCAATGCACCTCCCCAGGCCAGCCCGTTCCCGCCACTTCTGAAAACACCAGCTTTTTACGGACGAAAGAAACTTACGCTCGGTACATGGTGGTCTTATTCCAGCCTTTCAGGTTGGGCTGGAAAGCATACCTGTCAATCGCTTCGTTAGTCTCGTTTGTCTGATCTGCCGCTTGATTCCAATCGTCTAGGGCACGTTGAGACAGCGAGCATCTGCCGCCTTCGAACAAGCCCAACGCGATTCGTTTTGCGTTTCTGCGTCGACATGATCGGGGTATCTCGTGACGTACTTGGGTCCGTAGGCGCTCTTGAATTCCGCAGCGCGGACAGGAGTCTGTACACCAGAAAGTCAGACGTCGAAACTCGACACAGCGATTCGGCAGGGAGAGAGGCACGACGGAGAGGGTGCTACAAAGTCAGTGGGAATCCGTGCACATACTGGATAGACCATCTTGACCAAAGAGTTGGCAGTCGGAGCCTGTCTCAAGGTTTCAATTGCTAGACGGGGGTTATGCTCAAAACTATCTCGCCCGATGGCCGACGGGAAACACCGGGATGTGGTGGCCTGAGGCTGCAGAGCCACAAGATTTTCGAATCGAAAGGGCCAATCAGGAGCAGAAATCTCCGACCCACCACAGCTTACAATCCATCAGCCTTGCGAGCATTTCCCAGGGTTTGCTCTTGCATCTTGTTTCGCACGAGCGGACAAAGCGTGCCCCGAAATGGACAAATACATTGATAGCCGCTTCGAGCGACTAGAAAAGGCCCTGTCAAACTTGATCGACTCCGTCGCCAAGTATCATCCATCCACCGTCCACGCCGAGGAGCTCAAAGCAGCAGATACCGATCTGAGCAAAGGACTTGAGCAAGGTGAGAGTCGACGACAACCATCTCTTGTCCAGAGACGCAAAAGTCGACTGACCCCCTTTGCGCTTCTTCCTCCACAGTTCAGATACATCAAAACAATCATTTGCGTATCCAGAAACTTCGAAAATCGTCTGCCGTGTTGGACGCTCAGATCCGCGACACGCTGCTTAGTCTCTCCAACACACGCAAGGACATCGTGACCACCCACACGACCAAGTACCCATCCGAACCCAACTATCCCATTGCATACCAAGAACTCCTCAGCTATGCTCGCCGCATCAGCAAAACGACGCTCCCTCCCGCCGAAACCGTAGAAGGGGCCAGCATGCCACCAGAGGCCCAGGTCCAGGCGCCGACGCCCAACCCAGAATCCCACCCACAGTTCGTCCTGACGCCCTCAGCTCCGACTCCTTCGCAACCGCAGAGTCCTGCAGTAAACGGACACACCGCACTGCCTTCAGAACAGCCCACGCAGCAAACTACGGCCACGACGAATACAAGCCTGCCAGAGGGAATGAGCCAATATCTCAACCCGCTTTCAGGCCAGCTCTTCTTTCCCTGGCCGTCAGAGGACAAGATTCGCTCAGGGGCCCTGGCGTCATATCAGATGCTTCTGGAGCAAGGCATCGATCCGAAAGGCCACGATCCTGCAACAGAAGAAGAACGGAAGCGCAAAGAGGAGGAGGAGCGCAAGGCCGAGGAGGAGCGGCAACAGGCTGAGCGCGAGGCCCGCGAGAAACAGCTGCGCGAGGAGCGCGAACGAGCTCGTCTGGAAAGAGAACGGCAGAGGGAGAAGGAACAGGAGGCTTGGAGGCGGGCGAGTCTCATTGGCGGCCAGACAGAGGGGCCAGCGCCTTCACGTCCTCATGCCGGAGCAGGAGCCAATAAACAGTTCCAATTTACCAACTTGGATGATCTGGATGACGACGATGACGACGAGTGAGGGAGCAAAGATCTAATCTCTACATAGCGAGGCCTTATCTAATGTAAATCTCACGTATATGGAATTGCGTTGGACTTGTCCCGTGAAAGAACATGTGCAGTTCGTACTTGCCCTGCGTGAATCGAAACATGTCTTTCTATTATTTCTAGCAAGAAGGTCCCCATTTTCGTTTCCTTGGCCAGGCTGGGCTGACACCAGAAACGGTCTCTTTCGCCCGTCTGCAAATATTGAAGCATCCGCACTCTAGTCCCTTGGTCATACATGTATTGTCACAGGTCAACCCATCAGTAGTCAGAGAGAGAGCTGGTACCGATCGTGACCCCTGCCTTCCACAGATTTCCAATTCACCGTCACAATCGCGACGCTAGTCGATCTTGATTGAAGAGTAGATCTTTCTGACGAACCACCAACTGGCAAAGTAACCAATGGAACCTAATCGCATCAAGCAAGGTTAGCCCATATTTTCGTTTCCCCTTCCCCCCCCCCCCCCCCCCCCCCCCCAAAGACAAGCCAAATCTGGGCAGGGAAAGGAGGTGATTCAAAAACAAACACATGAATGGGGAGTAGAAGGCAAGTGTGTATTTCCTTTTTTTTTTTAACTTACCAGCGAGGATGAAGAAGAGGAACGAGATCAGAGCGCTGTAGCCAATGTAGAGGACAATGCCTGCCAGCCCACTGAGCTTCACCTTGGTAATGAGATACAGCAGGCAGTTCAGGAAGATGTAACCGCCGCTCATGCCGGCGGCAAGGAAAGACCGCCACTGCCAGTGATAGTTCTCGGCACAGAGCAGGAAATAGGTCATGAGGATGGTCACGGCGGCACAGACAATGACCATCAGGCCGTAACAGAGGAAGAGGAAGCCAAACATGTAGTAAATTCGGCTGAACCAAATGGAGCTCATGATGAAGTAGAGCTCGACAAATATGGCACCAAAGGGCAACAGACCAACGATCAGCATACTAGGAATCGGCCGCAAGTAGGTGGTGACGGGGGGGATCTGGCGAGGGATCTGGTTCGTCCGGACTGGAGGTTCAATCTGGCTGCTTCTGAAACCAAGCCAGGAGCCGGCCACGGACAACGGGATGGAAATGAGGAACCAGATGGCGAGGATGACCAGCATGGTGGTGAAAGGTACAGCTCCAGAGGACCGTTTGGCCCACAAGAAGAGGTCGAGGAGGAAGAAGGTGACAAAAACAACACCGGGAACAAGCAAAGGAGTCAGAGCAATGTTTAGCTTCCACTGTTCTCCCTGCATGGCCTTGTATGTCCTCGCCGAGGTGTATCCTCCAACGATTCCGAGAATTGTGTACAGAAATATCATAATGGTTCCAAGCGAGCCACGGTTGGAGGGGGACAAGAAACCGAGCATGGCAAACACAATGGTGCATCCCGTCATGACAAAGAGCTGAGCACCACTGCCCAGCAGGACCGACAGCAGGAGAGGCTGCGCTGGTATGCGGAAGACGTCGCCATGAACTAACTTCCAACCCGAGTCCTCCTGAACACCGTCCTCGACTGCCGAAGTACCGGTGAGATCATCCAAAGTGATCGAGTCAAGACGGTTGTAGCGCGCAATGTCCCTCTTCAGGGTACGGACCAGGATCGAGATGACGGTCAAGACAAGTATCACCACGATGATGGCCGTGTCGATGAGCCAGAACCAGTGAATCTTGGGGTCGAACACATGCAGATACTTGTCCCAGCGCGTGGCCCAAGCCGTGTCTGACTTTCTCCAGAATATGCTGTAGCTGAAGCGGACGTCCTGACTTTTGTCACCCTCTTCCAGGAAGAGCGATGGATGGCTGTCCAGGCAGTCTGGTTCGCCTTTGTAATCCTTGGACGAGGGTTGTACAACGACACCAACAACACGTAGCTGATTCGGATTGCCATTGACCTCGTGGTACTCGACCCAAATCTCGTAGTGGTTATTGAAGGAGAGTTTCTCGTCATTGTTCTCAGTGTCAGTGAACTGATAATCGCCAAGTGCGAAGCCGGGACTGTAAAAGGTGGTGCCGGTGAGTTCGTCTTGGATCTTTTGGCCCGCCGGCAATCCATCCACGATCCAGTTCAGGTTGTAGCCCTGGTAGATTCTGTCGTTGATGAAAGCCTTCATATTCCCCGTGTATGTCACCTTGCACAGCGGCTTGCAAGTCTCATTCCTGAGCATGTGCAAATCGAACGGTGAGGTCATGATTCTGTCTCCAAACAAGATACTGCCCAAGCTCTCCGAGACATATTTGGGTCCGCCGTGGGGTTGGCAGAACTGAAAAGCTGGATGGTAGTAATCGTACGAGACGACCGAGTGTAGTTTATAGTCGGCAGCCGCAGCTGGTGAGATGCTGTTGACGTATAGGGGCACTTGATCGTCACGCTTGTAGGAGGTCGGAGCTACACCAGGAAGATAAAAGGCAGAGGCGAGCTGCGGCGCGGCAAGCGCGGCCAAGAGAAGCGCTCGCGGCGCAGTATCTTGAAAATACATATTAAGCTTCGTTTTCCTAGTGAGCATGCGACATAACACGTCGATCGATCAAGGGATAGTAGTCGTACGGCCGAGCAGTATCGTGGCCAGAAACTTGGCTGCCCGGATTCCGAGAGCTCCCCTACTGATGGGGGCAAAGGGGAAAGGCTGAGATGTCTTCGAGGTCAAAGCTCAGACCCAGCGTCCCGAGACGTCTGAGAGAAGAAGCCGAACTGAATCGATATCGACGCGATGGCACGGTATCGTTTCCCACAAGGTTCGAGCTAAAGTCTGCGACATGACATGGTACTTGGTGACTGGGAGCCGACGATGAGATTGGATTGTCGATGTGAACACTGTTGCCCGAAGCAGCTTAGTCAGGACTCAGGAGACTCGACTTGTCGCGTGGTGGGTAACGAGTCAAGTCAAAGTTAACAACACATGGCCCCACTTAAAAGTTTCGCACTCACGACTTCCAACCTGGAGTGAGCTTTCTAATTTTTCTTCATTTCTGCGGGACCAACTTGAGCAGACCTTTTTGGTGACGGGTACAATGGCCGCGCCAACTACATTATCGGCACTTTTGACTTCACTGACGCAGTCGTTGTCCTTGACACAGGAAGCCACCCCCAGCATTGCCAACATTGAACACCCCAAAGATGGCATCTCGCTACTTGACGTCAAAAACGAACTGCTCCTGTCCTATCTGCAGAACCTCGTCTTCCTGATCCTTCTCAAACTCCGCAACTCCAAGTCCAAAGTCACCGAAAGCCAGGGACTAGACGAACAAGTTCGCTCCAAACTTGTTGAGCTTCGTCTCTATCTCGAAAAGGGAGCAAGGCCGTTGGAGGAAAAATTACGGTTCTCCATCGAACGATTTCTTCGAACCGCAGCAGAAGCTCAGCGCACCGCCGGCCAGGGAGCGAATGGCAAGTCGAAGACTGACAGTCAGGGCTCAGATTCAGATCAAGAAGAGAGCGATGATTCAGAGTCCGGCGATGGCGTCGACCAGAGCCGCCGCCAACCACCGCTACGACGAGGGAAACAGGCGGCGGGGCCCAACCTGGGCAACTTGATCGACGACGAGACGGTCATGCAACACAACCGCGACATCAACACCAGTGGAATCTACAGACCCCCGAAACGTGATCGAGTCGTCATGGAGACCGATCGGCCCAAAGACAGGAATGAACGCAGAGCCCACAAGTCATTCACCATGGAGGAGTTTGTCAACGAAGAGCTGTCTGCCGCTCCCATAGCTGAGCCCAGCATCGGCACAACCATTGTGCAGGGTGGTCGCAAGATGAAGACGGCGGAGGAGCGCAGGGACGAGGCCGAGCGGCGCGAGTACGAGGAATCCAACTTTGTGCGCCTGCCCAAGGAGAGTAAGAAAGACAAGGCCAAGAAGAACAAGGCCTCTGGTCGTAACAATCGTATGCAGTTTGGAGGAGAGGAGTGGCACAATCTCGGGGAGGGAATTGACCGTATTGATCGCCTGACCAAGCGCAAGGGTCCCGCCGGCGGAAACGTTCGTGCCCTGCTGGACAAGAGTCGCAAGCGTGGATTCGATACTACTGATGGGCCTAGGGATAGCGGGCATGGACTGGGCATGGGCGAACGGTTCCAGAAGAAGGCCAAGATGTTGGAGGCTGGTCGTAGGGATAGAGGCAAGAATAGGTGAAAGCATATAGACTCGCTCATTTTCGAATTGTACATGTCACAAGTCTTGCGTGGCCTCGGCGCAAGACGTCACTTTGCTGGAGTATTTATTTCCAGGGCCACTTGTGTTGCGCCAAGATTACTGCCTCCGTCCCAAGGTTCGGTCTGTCATGATGTGGCAACATGCTGACAGTTTCGAAAAAGAAGAAAGATTAGAATGCCAACTTCCAACTTTCGATTGTGCTGCAAAGCATGTCTCTCGCTTGCACCCATTCCGAAAGAACAAAACAGGTAGCAAAAAGGCAGTCAAGGAAAATGGACAATTGATTGGTTGGCACGGAGGGTGACCCACCCTAGAAAGACAAGCCCAACTTCCTTACTGCTCGAGCAGTGTGAGACTTCTGTTATTTCGAACCTCGACGTCCCGCTCGCAAGATGCCAAAGGAAAAAAGCGTCAACCCCGTGCAAGCCCAGCGCAAGGCCGACAAGGCCAAAGCCATCAAGAAAGGTTCGCAAGGCGCATACCAAAATGGCGGTCTCTGAGAGTGGGAAGTGCAAAGCTGAAGCTGCTAACCACATGTCCTTACAGGCAAGGCGGAAATTCAAGAACGACGCAATGAGAGACTGGCACGAAAGAACCCGGAGCGGATTCAGAAACAGATTGATGACCTGAAGGCCATCGCCGACGGTGGGGGGAAGCTTTCTCGAAACGAAGAGCAACTGCTGGAGGGCCTCGAGAAGGAAATCAAGTCCATCAAGAAGGCCAGAGAAGCGCTGGGGGACAAGGCGCCGTCCTTTGGTCGTGGACCGCCGCACCGGGATGGCCACTTAGGCGTGCTTGGGAAGCGGAGGCGGGGTTCCAACGGCTCGACGACCGACGACGATGTTCCAGACGATGTGCGCAGAATCCCGATGCCGAGGGACACGCCACCTCCGATCCCAAAGGACGTTTTGGACCAGTGGTACGCAAAACGACGTGCCCGCAGAAACCAGGAGAACGATCAAAAGCGTGAGAGCCAGGTTAAAATGGACGATGCTGCAAAGGCGGCTGCGTTGCCACCCGCACCGCAGACTGTATACGAAGCCAAACCCGTATTGCGGGATCTGCGTCAAGAAGCCGTCTCGGCCTTTGTTCCGACCGCTGTACAGAGAAAGCTGAACAAGGGTCGAGGACAGGGCGGATTGCTTGAACCCGAGGAAGCCGATCGACTTGAGCGGGAGGGCTATCTGAAAACCACAAATGCCGAGGCTGGTGGTGCCATTGACGCCGAGGGGAAGACCCTCTTAGCCACGGTCGAGGATGCAGACGACGGAGAGTAATTTTCCCTTGGTCAGATGCTTTGGGCGTTGGACCATCTGATAACCTTGCAAGCGACCGGCTCAAAAGATGCCATTCGGCCCTCCTCTCTCTCTCTCTCTCTTTCCTCTTTTCCCCCCAGAGTGCAACGATTTTCTTTAAATGTATAGTCGGGCCAGAATTTCTTGACTACTCGGCATAAGGCGTAGCTTTTTGCCCGACTTCGACGCCTCGTCGCTCGAATGATGAGACGTTGCAGTGGATCTCAAATGGCACCGGCAAGATCCAACTCCGAGCTTCGATTAGTATTGCGACATGCAGCGGCGCGCAGCAGGGACCTGGACTAGTTCGCCTCGGACTATATGCTTGGAATTATTTTTTTTTCCAAACCGCGCCAACATCCTGGCCAGTTCGACAATCTGGCGGAAACGTGCAACGTTTCCTGAGTCAGTGATGTTGACCTGTTGTTATTCAAGGCTCAATGCATCCCGTTCGTCGAGGTGTCTGAATCAAGTCAAGACCAGGGAATCTGCTTTCCGCCGCTCTCGGCTCTCGGCTCTCCGCACCCTCGACTACAGAGCTCAGATTCTCTCACAGTCTACAGATGATGCCGTTGAGGCGTTGACCATCAATGACGACTGTTCAACCAGGCGGCACTGGGCAGCAACGCAGTAATATCGTTAGACCAGAGTCAGTGTCATGACGGCTTATTAGCGGCTTATCCCGCATTGACACAAGTGGACCGGGCGGAATTCGGTTGCAAATTACGAGTGCCAGGATCAGTTTCACTTTGCGAGGTGCCGGTCGGGAGTATATTATCCCCAAGCGGTATCGGCTGGCCATCTAGGGCGAGAGGACGCTGTTCATACTGACCGGAATGGACGATGATTGTTGAGGAAGATTATACCAGGCCGGGCGCAGCGCTCAGACTCGGCTCGTGCTTGCAGAGAAGTTCTCAACCAACAAGGCCATCGAACGGGCCTGTAACCGCCCGATAGGAAGGCCAAACAGGGCCATCGAATCAAGCCACTAGGCGGAAAAACTTGGACAACGTACTTTCCATGAGAACGCAAGCCCATGAAGATGATGCAATGCAAACCCGGCTCGGCGCTTCAGGATGGAACGAAAAAAAAATGGCGTCCCACGGCAAGTGCCCCTGAGGCCCGACTCCCGAGGGTGGGTGGGTTCTCAGCTCCACCCGATTTTTTGATTTTTTTTTTCCGGGTTCCGTGTGCCAAGTTCACGGCCAGTTCGTCCTTCCCCCTCGGTACCGACAACCGGCAAATGTCCAGGGATGGACCGACTGGTGGTCTATTGGTGGCAGTGCCATGGTCTCCTGGTGGTCTCCGGTGGTCTGTACATTTGTGCAAACAAGACGAGGCCCCGGCCACTACGCTAGTCTCCGGGATGGTTGTACAGTTGCACTGATATAAACCCGTTCTTTTCTCCCTCTTTGGTGGTGCTTGCGCCCCTCAACGTGTTGGTAGAATGCGGGACTGCCAACTTGTGTGAAAGTTGTGTGTGTATGTGTGTGTGTGTGTGTGTTGGTGTGTGTGTTTTGCCTCATTATCCTGATATCTTGTGCCAAGAGGCCGTCCATTCCCTGTTCTCTTTTCTTGTCTTTTCGTTCCTTTCCTTTCCTTTCCTTTTCTTTTCCTTTTTATTTCAGCTAGAGAATAGTGAGTCAGTCCACCTCTTTGCTTTTCGGAACGCCAATCATGGACGCTCGCCAGGTACATGCGCGGCCTAACGATGTCGACGACACTTGCATCGCGGCGGTCAGCAGCAGCGACGACGACGGACCCTGCGGCGGCGGCGGCGGCGGCGGCGGCGGCGGCGGACTCGACCTGGAAAAGAAGACGACGGCCCGGCCGAGCACCCCGCACGACGACGAGGCCGACGACGAGGCCGACTCGTTCCCCGAGGGCGGCCTGCAGGCGTGGCTGGTGGTGCTCGGGTCGTGGTTCGGGCTCATCTCGTCGATCGGGCTGATGAACACGATTGCGGTGCTGCAGGCCTACACGGCGAGCCACCAGCTCAAGGGCCGCAGCGAGGGCACCGTCGGCTGGATCTTCTCGCTGTACACGTTCCTGGCCTTCTTCTGCGGCGTGTACATCGGCCCCGTGTTCGACAAGCACGGCCCGCGGTGGCTGATGGTGTCGGGGTGCGCCATCAACGTCACGGGCGTGCTGTGCATGAGCTTCAGCTCCCAGCTGTGGCAGCTGACGCTCTCGTTCGGCGTGCTCTGCGGGCTGGGCAGCTCGCTCGTCTTCACGCCGTCCGTCGCCGCGGTCGGGCACTGGTTCCGGCGGCGGCGGGGCTTCGCCACGGGGATGGCCTCGACGGCGGGCGGCATCGGCGGCATCGTCTTCTCGCTGACGCTGGC